>BGPT01000099.1:358488-422279 GCA_003297045.1 Symbiodinium sp. clade C Y103
ATGGGCATCGGAATTTCACCAGGATCTCTACTCCCCATGGCCAATTCGCAGCGAACGGCTGACCAGCACAACCACTGGGCGGTTTGGGCCTATGTGCTCTGACATTTTGGGCCATTTGGGGAACACGCATCCAACTTTAACAAATCATCCAACTTTGGGTGTTCATTTTTGTTTGAGCCAATCTGATATCTAGATTATCCAGCTGGTGTCTTCAAAATATTATACTAGAGATATTTTCGGGACGTTGCTGACATCACCAATGAATGCATCGGGTAAGCACATTTCAAATGGCCGCTTTAATCAACTATCGCATCATCATCAAGTTCGTGATGGGTAACAGTAACCACCCATCAAATACACAGATCTTGCTGGCTGTACAAGAAAAACATAGGCAACTTTCTAAACATCCGCGTGGCTTCAAACTGCCCTAGTTGGTGGTTTCAACCGCTCACCCCCCCAAAAATAGTCAATTTGGTATCATCATCAGGACTAATAGGGATAGTCAAAGAGCAATGTAATATGGTCATACGTTATAAATAATGGATAGTACACTATCCCATAGTATCCCCTTAACAATGCGTCAGTTGAATATGAAACATGCTCGAAAGCAACCAGCTCCCAGGTACCACCCTTTTTCAGGCTCTGAGTCCGCTGCTTCGGAAGGATCGACCGCAGCAAAGCGCGGAAATGGACTACATAGATGCATCTAATGCATTTAGTGTTGATACTATTTGATGGTTTTTGTTTTTCTGATATTTTTGTGGATAATATAATAATATATATATATATATATAACATTTTTACACTATTCAGATGGCTGAAATTGTGTATTTTTCCGATGAACAGAATTCATCAGAATTCACCACTATTTTGCAATTTCTAATTAATGACAATGATGTTTACGCGTCCAAAATCGACAAAATAAAATTGGAATATGCTCATGGGTTGTCGAAGTTGTCGACATGAGACGAGCGCAACCTTGAGCTCGGGGCTGGCAACTCGTGCAATTCCAAGCTTTCATCTTCGCACTCATTGAGTCTAGGAACTCGAAACGGTCAAGAATGGTGCTTTCCCCATCTACAGTCATGTAATCATGTACAACACTTCTGGATGTGGGGAATCTTCAAGATCATGAATCATAATGAACCAACCATGGATTCGGGCCTCTGACCTGGTGGCAAATTTTACCCATGTTCCATTGTTGTGGGTACCGTGTGACAAAGAACTGAAAGCTTGCAATGCCGATTCACGGCGCAGTGAGAACCCGCAGATGGAAAACACCCAGTCTTAGATACGCTGCAAAAAACCCATGGCTTCGTCTGAAACAAAGTTTCATGGCTAATCAAACGGTAATCTTCATGTTTGCCATTTGAACAGCACTTTTTACGGGCATCCCAGTTTCAAACACACCCACGTCAATTCTCAGCTTAGATATGGAGAACAACATTTAAAAACAACTGCTCCACCCAGGACCAGTCTGAGGATGGATACCCATAGCTGAGGATGGTCCAGGATGGATAGCCATAGCGTGCCTATTATACCACAGCTTTTGAATGTTGCATAATTAGCACACGGGACTTAGCAGGGTTATCTACCGTAGAAACGCTTTCTGGGATTGTCACAATATCCAATAGAACGGTGCCGGAATTGATTCGTCATGATATGAAGAAAAGTAATTGAGAACAAGCACATTTACAACAATAATAGACTATGATTATCAAAGATAATGATGATAATAAAAATGACAATGACAACACATAGTAATAGTGATAGTGATAGTAGTAAGAACAAGTAATGACAATAATAAAACAACATAAAACAGGGTAAAACAGTGTAAAACAACACAATAACAATATACGAACAATAATGATAACATATCATTCAAACTCAGACATAGCTCATGCCATGGACCATAATAGCAGTCACTACTGTACCAGTGATCCGGGGCAAAACCCGGAAACTAGGATATTTGAAACGGTTTTTCAGGTGTTCAATCTTGCGGTGATATTGAGCTTCTAACGCAAATCCTTTTGCGCTATGTCTGCTGCTTGCTTGGTTTGAAAACTCTCAAATCCTAGCATAGAAAGAGCCGTTGAAATTCTATCTTGTCCAAAATTGGGGATACCTCCCAAAATCACCAAAGGATCAATTTCTGTAGTCCAAGCGAATGACCGGGATAGTTATTTTTTGGGAACCAACCATTTTCTCACCGACCTTAAAGCTTGATCAATCTATGTCATCGTCAGCACCTGCGGATCCAATCTGACCACGGCCAAGGTGCTCTTGCGCAAAAAATGGTTTTCATGTGCATTGTGGCTTGATATTTGACCATCCTGTATTTTGTCAGTTGGTCACAAAAAACGCCACAGCCACAAGTCTCAGCATTTGCTGGGAAGTGGCACGTGCTTCGGGCACAAACAGGAGATGACCACTCTGTTTTTAGGCCGAGAAATGAGACATCATTTCAGACAAAAACCCAGCTGAGATGAGGATTCCATGGATCATAGCTGGTCAAGAACCATGTCCCTTTGTTAGATACAACATAGATACTATATACACCCATATCATCAAATACACAGTAGGCAAGATCACATCGCGGACTAAGACAAACATAAAAACCTTCGAGAACTGGTATGCTCATCCAAGTAGCGCCAGACTTTTCGGAAAACCTTACAGCACTCATTGAACGGGGCTGAACTTAGGCCCCAAATGCCAAATGCCTGCAAAGTTTTCCGTTCCATAAATCTGTCGAACCAGCGTCCGAGATCTTTGGACATATTTCCTGGAGACTTCATCTTCTGATCCCTTCAAATGGCCACTCGCAGCAAATGGTCAGTGGTTTCAGATATGTTTCAGCTTTCAACCTGTGAACGTCAATTGAGATCCAGTGAAATCATTCGCCCAGAGTCTCAAAGAACATTGCGTAGTTGAACCCGCCAACCGGAGATCTCTGGGTGGCACGTGGGAACCGGAGTAGACAACGATGGGCCCGATAGATATTTTCAAGGGGTCCGTTACAAGCCACAACTGGAGATTTGTCAAATGTGCCAGAGAGCTCACTAGGAACACAATTCCATGTGACTGCGATTCGTCATTAAGAACAACATGATCAAATCTGGCTTTACACCATCGAAACCGCTTTATCTCCATCAAACGCAATCCAGTAACAATGGGTTCCAACTAATGTTCACCGAGACTATAATACAATTCTTAATAAGCATACTTCACGATAGTAATATTTAATAGCAAACAGTTGAGAACAGCAACAATTACCAATAAATATTGAGTAATAAAAAACACAATTGATAATTAGTATAATGATAATCAATGAAAACAGCAATCAATCATGATAATTGGTAATCCAATGATACTCACACTTGAAGCAACATGAATAATAGGTACTTTGATAAAAACAACCAGAATAATAAGCCAGAATAATCAAACAAGTAAGAATGACAATGCTAATAATAAGGATATGCACCATACCAATACTGATAATAAAACCATACAGTGCGAAATAGGTAAGACTTTAATAGACCATGATATAATAATACTGATAATAAAACCATATAGTGCGAAATAGGTAAGACTTTAATAGACCATGATGATAATATAGAATAACAAAAATACATGACAATCGTTTATATTGAAGAGCAATACTAAGTCACACTAATTAAATTCATGAGCAATGACAATATGATAACAACAACACTTATGACAGCACTAGAGAATATAAAATCATGAAAATGTTGTTGAGATCATGATCATCAATAGTACTACCAATAATAACCAACAGTAATGATATTAATATTGAAAACCCAAACCAATAATACTCATATAATCATTAATAATCATAGTTAATGATGATAAACATATTCAATGTGTGTATATATAATTGACAGCGGCAATAAGATTGAATGATGAATCCAACAAATCAATCACAAAGAGATAATTATAGTAACAACATGTAACAACTAATACGCAACATGTAAAACAAATAATGATAAGTAGCAACAAGTAGTAAAAAGTAACAATAAGTAAAACTGAATCATAATAAGACACAATAAGTGAGGATAAGCGATAGTAAAAGACAATAGTTGTCAACAATGAGTAATACGAAGCAACACTAAGTGATGAGAACACGAATAGCTAATAGGGAAAAATAAGAATAATGACACTAAGTAATGATCATTCCAAACAATGACAATAGTATATAGGAAACACAGAATCATAGAGATTCAGAATAACATTGATTTTAACTCTTGTCAATCATAAATAGTAATTGACAGAATATAAGACTAAGAACATGTACTTACGAACGATAAAAAAAATAATGATAATATATGACAATGACAACACGTAAACATAGCCATCCTCAACTGATAATACATCGTAACAATATGGGAAAAAAAAAACAGCTAGTCTGCCTCGGAGATCAGTGCGGATGGTCAAATCAGAGGGGTACACCATGAAAAACTAAGAAGCAATCAGACTATATAAGTCAATAATGAGAACGATAATCATAGACATATGATCATGATATTAGTTATTATTTCAGTAATTATTCGGTTAACATGTTGTAACACTCTATATTCTATCTTCTTCATAACATATATTTACTCTATATTCTATATTACACAATACTACATAATGTATAATATATATATATATATATAAATATTATGTATTATTATGTTATATATACACATATATACACCGAATATATTTATGCCATCCAGCTATTGGGGATCCCCCATTTCTGGAAACCCTCTATATAAATCTATATAACAATGATGAGTGGCTCCATATATACCTGGCACCCATCGTTAGCTACGCTGCGCTACTGCTACCTGCTTCTCGGCTGGGTCTTGGCTTCTCGACCTGTTGGCCGAATGGAAGGCCGAAAAACCTGGGGACTTCTCCAAGATGGATGGGGAAAAACAATAAAATTATGGAAACACTTGGAACAATATGGAATAACTGATGATCATCTGTTGGAAACAAGATATTTATATACTAAGCCCCTTAAAAAGCTATAGAACAGGTCAAAAACAAAACTAAAACATATACAGTAGGTTTTTGCTTTTTCGCATCTTTTTGGGGTTGGTATAGACTGTGCAATCACAAGCACAAACGAAACTAATGCATAACCAGCAAATATAATATATATATATATGTATAGGTACGGACATACTGGTACAAATCCCAAAATTGGGTACCTAGTTCTGTCCCTATCGTCTACGTGTTCTGCTCTTTGATGAGAACAAACGGACAGTGAGAGATGATAAACCACCACTTGTGGAGATATGACCACCAAATTGTGATATGGTAATGATATGATATCGCTTTGTTGTTGATGGTGGTTTTCGCACCTCGAAGCTACATCCGTCCAACCACCATTCCAGGAATGATTGTGTGGTGTGAAATGCTGGACATGTCATGGCTATGACCTGAGTAGAGTGAGAATCAATATCCTGGGCGTACAAGTAAGAACCAACATGGATATAAAATGATCTAGTGATGTGCGCGGCCGATGTGCCCGGCCCGCAAACCATTGTTCCTAAAGGAATGTGCCATAATGTTCCCGAATACAATTCGCCCACGAGATGGTCAGTCTGCAGCCTGAAACTGCTCCTCCTCAAATTTTCTCTCAAATGCATCCTGGAGGATAGCATGAGTTGAGAACAAACAACTCAAAGCAATGTGAATTTGAAGTATCCGTGGCTTGTTTCTGGGAATGATTTATATATCTATCACATCATGGATAGCTGAGCTCCTTGATGGAATGAAGCGTCGAAAACAAGACCTCCCGCCGTTTTGTTCTTTTTGAGAAACCCAGCGCACAAGACTTCCGGAAACTCGATTGGAATCACCATCTCATGCGTCTGAATTGCTTATTTTCTCATCTTTGGAACCACCAATTGAACTAGTCTCCTGTGATCCTACGGACATTTCAAACCCTATACAATGTGTGATGAAATCGTTATTTTGCTATTAAGGCCCATTTGGTTCTTGCACCTTTTGCCGTATTTCACCACATCTAATCAATTCCAATCACATTTCTCCGCCAATGTTCAAGCCATTTCACATCATTCACCATTTTCCGAAACCTCGTCAAACATTTTTGCCAAACGTTACCTCTGGATACCTCTGCCAATTTCAGAAAATGATGGCCATTTATAGATCATGCACATTTAATCTCTTGAAATCCATGGTGATTTTCCATGAGGCCGGGGTAGGCGTTGAGCTTGGCTCCTGATCCAGCTGTACGGAGCTCAAAAACTCGTCCAAGTTGTGCACGTGACTCTGATGCTCCTCTCTGCCATGGCCTCGCGATCGTAGCGCTTTCCAGGACGAGAAGATGGCAAGGCCTTCTTCGAAGTCGCCTAACGGATGATTTTCTCGGACATGGACAATGATGGACAAATTATGGGTTGAAACCATCCCAAGTTCATATTTTGGGGGTGTTTGTGGGGATTCAACCATGGGGATTCAGCATCAACAAACTAGGACTTATCTATCAAACGTGGTTGTGTTTGACCAATGATGACAACGAAACCATCGAAAAAAATCCGCGACTCCACCAACAGAGATGGGGAGTTAGTCAACAAACATGGTGATTCCACCATCAAAATTTTCAGTGAAGACAGCAAAAATGGGGGATTCACCAGCTGAGATCGGGAGTCAATGAACAGGCGGTGATGGCTTACATCAAAGATGGGGAGCTAATCAAGACGATCAACAAGGATGGGGACTGGATATCGAGTTGTCTCAAAAAATTGAGTTTTCCTGAAATGGGGGTACCACTTTTTTTCCCCATGTTCATGGGATTTTCACTTATAAAGCATCCATTTTGGGATCCCACATTAATGGAAACCCCCAAATGAAAAACTGATGACAAAGTGACAAACCGTTGAATTTTAGGGTTCCAAGATGTTGAGACAAGACAAACTCGTCTTTCGGAGCCCATCGAGGAGGCTATGGCTTACACAAGACATGGGCGGGCCAATGGATATTGACCCGTCGCTTTGGGATGCTTCCTGGTCATTTCCCACAAAATACATAATATATATATATATGTATATATATTTATTTAGAAAATATTAAAAAATATTCCCCTCGCGATGCAGTCATTTTGAGGCAATGGTTTTTTGAGAAATAGGATGAAATAAGTAACTTGGCTCTACCATCCTTCAGACTCATCGAGAAAAGGAGGATAGGGCCGGCTAACATCACCATGGATGGGTTCACTTCAGCGCTTCTCTGAGCAATGCCAACTAAGCCGCACATCTAACGCATCTAAGGGGCATTCGACTTCTGCCGTGGGAGCGCGGCCTACAACAACGGAGCACTTCCCAGGCTTTTTGCTGATGCTGTGGTCCCTCACCACTGGGGTGAGCTGCTGGGTATCCAGTTCCAGGGGAGCCACTTTGCCCGACGCACCACAGCCCATGGCCGCTCGAAAAACAGAGCCACCGTGGTGGTTCTGTTGGCCAAGGAAGCAAACTTGGGCCAAATGCAGGGGGCCAAGTGGGCCAAACACCTTGAGACCTGGCGACATCAAAATGATCCACCGATTGCTTTCTTGCAACACTCAAATTCATCAAGTAACCTACCAAAGTCTTCCCAGAACACGCGCAATGTGGTAACTTCCGCAACGCCTCTCTGTCTCACGACGCTGCTTACCTTATCAGGATGGAGACATATCTGGTGGCGGTTGATGCTGTGGATGAAGGTAGAGAAGGATATCTCACCACTGATCGGTTGAACAATTACCAGTTCTTGGTTGACATAGGGCTTATTCTTGGTGTAGTTCAGCTTCATCTCATCTCAAGTGAAAAATGAGCTCCTCTACCAACAGCGAGGTGACTTGACTTAGGTGATCTAGTGATCTAGCTGAAGCTACCAGGAGACACCTTGTCACAATGTACCCTCTGGTAATTTAGCATAGCTAGGGAAATGGACCCCTTTATAGATGATGTACCTGAGATGATTAAAAGTTCTGATTTTCCAGAGCAGGCTGTTAAATTACCAAAGGGTATTTTTTGGGCGCAACAAATCTTATCTGCAGAGTCACAGGAAGTGTCATCCCAAAAGGATAAGGCCCTCACCCTGTGAACTTCTATTGAAATAAGCCATGAAACTGGTGGGTTCTGAAATCACCCAGAAATAGATTCCATCTGGAATATAGCTCTTGAAATGGCCATTTCTGTTGGTGGCTGTTTGCTGGCTAAACCCTTTTAACCCCATTTTCTTGCTGTTTACATTCCCATGTTTGCTGATTTTATCTGGTTTTGCTGGTTGAATCCACATTTGTCATGGTTCAAACACAATTTTGATGGATCATCTCAATTTTTGTTGGATACACACTCCACTATTTTTTAAAGATTTGTTTTTTTTTTTCTGGAACATTTCCATTGTTAGTTGGATAAGTTCCAGATTCTTGCCGTCCCTTGGCGCCAACGGAGTGAATCAATCCGCCGAAGTACGTCGTTCGCCGTAGATGCGATGCAACGCAGGACCTCAGCACGGCGTCAATGGGACCGAGTGCATGGTGTGTATAGTGTGTATGCGCAACTATGTATATCATACGTATGATTCACAAAGGATCTAGCGTATCTATCTTCTTGCTAACATTTGTGTTTGATATGGTCAAATGATGTAAAATGCATTTAGAACATACATAGACAGATTCAAGGACATTGAGTCGAAACATCAGTGATCAATGCTGAAGACGCCATCATAACGGCGAACCACCAAGAAAATGAGGCCTGGCACCAGGATGTGAGTGCATGGCTCAGCCCGACTCAAACTAGACTATACTTCCCTCCGCCAAAAAAATAACAAAACATCCCAAAACCAACTGCTTCAACCACTCGAAGACAGCACGGCTTAGGAATTTTAGAAGTTTGAACCAGCCCCAAGTTCGGCATCCCTGCTACTCTGCGAGCGCGCTGGCGCCCGCTCCTCAAGCTGCCAAAAACTCTCAGTGACTGATGACTTGGGGCCGTGGGCCAGTTCATCCACTGGGGTATCTGGGTATAATTTGGTATGATTGTCAAACTTGATTCAAAACTCTAGGTATAGTTTAGTGATTATTCAATTTTTGATTTCAATTTGGTTATAATTGAATAGTCAGATTTGATCATGTGAAAACTGGGCATCTGAATTTGGACGGCGCAAAATGTGCGGAAACATGATTACTCCTCCCTTCCCCGGTTCATCCCTGTTCATATTACATACCCCCAAACGAAACCCTGGGGCAGTATCGGATCTATTCATTACTTGGGGTTCGATTTCAAAGGAGAACCATGGGATTCATGAACCAACCATGGATATACCATATCATACCCATCTATATACCCATTATTTCCCATGCACATCCATCATATGCCATGAATATTCCATTCATATCCCTGAAATATCCAATAATACCCTCCTGAAAGCACCATTTCCACAAAACTAAGTTTTGATACTTCCAACCTGTCTCGGATCCACTGCCCAAACGCCCCAGCCACTGGCAGCACCCGAGCGCCCGTGCAGCCGACGTCATCGGTCGGTAGATGTAGCCACCCCCCACGCGAGCGCACAGAGTGGTGCGGGGCCCAGCCTTCGAACGAATGCGGTGCAACTCCCAACTACTGCCTGTGAAAGCAAAAGGAGTACGAGTTCCATATTGGTCTTAGATGGTTTTATGATGGTTTTATGTGACTTTACATGGCTTTATATGCCATCAATTCAACGTATCAGAAGGATTCAAAAGGTTGGGTTGACCTATATAATATGTTCTGGGTTACCTGCTGAGAAAGCTGGGGCACGGGCTCTTTGCTGTGTCTCTATGGTGTCTTGACACCCAGAACGATTTTACAGGATTTTACTCTTCACCAAAAAGGAATATGCACATATACATATATACATATATAGGTATATATAAAGTGTATATAAATATATCATATTATATCATAATATGTAACTGGGTGAAAAATGATGGGTTCCTCTTTTTACCATTCACCCAGTTTGATGCCCAGTACGTTTCGCCACCCCGGCAGCCATCCGTTGGATCTTCTTGGCGCCCTGACCCTGCAGAATGGGGCTTCTCCCACCTGAACAGCGCTTCAGAATGGCATGGTGTTAGGGGACACTTGCAGGAAACGGAGATTCTAAATGCAAGGAATTACAAGGTTTTCTGATGTTCTCTCAATGTTCCCTTCGTCCACAAATGTTGGTGGGCCAGATGAAAGGAGTACTGAAACAAACTTAACTCGATCCACAAACTGCGACGAAGAATGCGCAAAGGCACATCCATTGCTGGAGCATCCAATTTCGTACAATTTCAGGCAAACTACTCAAAGAACTTCCAATAGATGGAGTAAACAATGTGTGAGGCGCCATCCGTGTTGGAAGACCACGTGGATCCACTTGGTATGCCATCGGACCGCAACCTTTGGGTGTCCAATTTTGAGACCTTGCAGCTGGCTTATTTGGTCAAGACCCCAAGGTGATTTCATTCAAAGCTCCCCTGGCCCTATTCAAAGGGATACTATTCAGCTTTGCACAGGTAAGAGGAAGTTGGGCCAGGAAAAAAGCAAAAAAAGACATTGAGGTAGCCAAAAAAGAAGGAAAATGGTGATATTTTAAATTACAATATACAAATTTAAATACAACAAAATAAAAAAAGAAAAACATAGAAAACCATAATAACAAACAAGCATAGGTTTTTTGGGCCCATTTTTGTTTTGCAATGCTGCTTTTAGCAGGGGGGCAGGTACCTTTCTTCTCAACAACCTCGTCCCATACCCGACAACACAGAAAAAAACATTTTTTTCATAAAACAAGAAGATGTTTTTTTTTTTTTGCCCCATTCCACTATTTTTCAGACACCGTAAAAATCAATAAACAATCCAAAATGAAAGACATTTAGCCATAGAAACCTTGATTAGAGCCCCTCTGAATAGATACCCAGAGATGAAGAAAGATGATTGGAGGTAATTTCTCCATCACCTCATTCAGAATCTTTTGATCACTCCACACCTTTGACATACTTGTTGTTGAATCTTAAATATCACGCAAAAAGAACAACATGTAGCTGGTTAGATTCAAGTAATGAAAGACTAGTTGGTACTTGATTGTATCCATCCTGCCAGTAAGGAAGTGGGGTGTCCATGGGAAAAAGACTTGGAAATACCCTGAAATCTGACGGCCTGAAGGCCTGAAGCTTGGGCAACCTGTGAACCCATTATAGACCAATTTTATTCCCATTACATCCCCAAAAAACTTGTTGGTTAGTATAGTATCCATCATGTTGGTTGGTTAAGTATAAACATGTGTATATATATATATATATTTTTACACATCAATGAAGTATTCCCCGAAGTCGTGATAACAGCTGCCATTTTTGATGAGAAAGCTCGATTTTTGTTGCTAAAATAACGATTCGTCGATTAAACAAAGGCTAAATCCCCTGCTGTGTCTTGGCTCAATTCCTTTTTTTGGCGTACGACATCCTATCTTTGCTGGTAAAATACGATCATATCGCCATGAGTGGGCCTTCTCAGCAATCTGCATCGCATCACGGGTCAGGACATCGGTGCGAAATGGCACTCCAGATGTCAAGAAAATGGTTGGTTGGTAGGGGATGATAGGGGTTTCCCACACTGAATTATACAATCATATACAATCTTACGATATCTTAAGCACTTTTTTTGGATACAGTACAATGTGATATGGTAACCAAAAAAAACCACACAACCGCATGCACTGCTCATGCAGGCCTGGAGTCAATTATGTTGAGATTGGGCTTCCATCTCTCATTCATTGAGGCTTCTTGGTGACATCGGACATTTATCAGCGAAGATGTAACGGTTATGTTGACTGCCCGTTTTGTGTGTTCCATACCCCGTCTGGTCGATATGCCAGTCATCAGGAGAGAAATCGCCCACTTCGGTCTTTTATCTTCTGGATGATGAGAGAAGACCATTCAATGATTGTGGTGTCCAACCATGCCTGGATCCACTATTTGACTGGGCCTTTCAAAAGTGCTGCGATGAACACAATTTGACTCAAGTCAGGAATCAGCCGACGGAAAGTCCCAGTAGCTTCAACTGGAACTTTGGCAACTGAGCCATGCTTCCCATAAATCCAATCATCGTACCTCTGTCACTTGCTGAAAGTTGAAAGCCTCTACATGGCCAAGCTCAACTACTTGTGGGACATCACATTCTTCCACTTACCACGACCAATTCCCTGCCTCCAAATCACAACCACATCCTCAAAATCCAAGAGTAGTCCATTCACCCACCATTCACAAAGCTTACCCAAGCACGGGGCCCCAGGGCCCCATGGCCCCTGCCAGTTTCAATCTGCAGAATATGCGACTGTTTCGCCTAGGACTATTGATTGATATCATGATTGTATATGATTACTATCTAAAGTGGAATCTAATCTGAAACAAGAAATCAAATCCCACAATGCACATACTGGTAGTCTCGAATTGTTATGTTTTTCTTACCCGCAATTGCTACAGAAGACACGTGCAGAGATGTGCGGAATCTATTTGAAACCAAAACACCTTGCTGATTTGACCGCTTACAGTTGTTGATGCTTGGCAGATCGGACTATTCCTCCCGGTGTATGGCTGATGCTTCAGCCACAAGTGGAATATCTCATTGCTCCAATGCCCATGTCTCACGGAACCATGGGCATGGGTCAGTTCCTTGCGTACAAGAAACCAACATGGGATGGTTTGTAAGCACGACAGATCATGACAGTAAACTGACCAAATGTGCTGGTTGGGGGGCTTGTGATTTTTGACCTATACCTGTATTGCGAAATCGCACCTTTTGATCCTTTTGCTGTGAAACATCGCAGCGGTCGGACTGTACCTTTGACTCATCGGACCGCCCATGCATTGCGCGCTTGTTTGCGGCGCTTGTTTGCCGCTCGTTTTGTGCTCGGCTCATTGGTGGCTTCGGCCCATTCGCAGAAGTGATTTGGACAATCCATCCCAAGATATCACAAGTGCTGGGATGGCGAAAAATCATGCGAAATCATCATGAAAAACGAATAAAAACGAGCAGGAAACAAACCGTCACGCGAGTGACACCTTTGGAGCACTCTGGATCTCGCCCAGGGCCGTCACTGCTGTTTCTGTTTGCAGGGTGAGATACTTGGAGTATCATCCGGGTAAGCATATGGCTGATGAAGCCTGGATGGTATCATGGATATCAGTGCTTGGTTTCAGGCAAAAACGACGGGAAACCATCAATCATTAAGAACAGATTTCACTGCAATTTTCCCTTTCACAATTCTATAGGATAGTAAGTCCTAATCTTCTTTGGGTCAACAAACTATAAGTCGGTCATGGTCATGGTGATTAAGCAGGAAAAATGATCCTGATGAACATGAGCAGCAAACCCATGGGGAACAACAAATTATCAAATAATCAGTGAGGAGTCGACTATGGGCGATTGGATCCTATTCGGATCCTCCACATTTTTCCAACACTGCCGTCCGCGCCATGGCCATTGGCCCAGTAGTGGATGAACCGAATCAAATTTTTATTTGCAGCAAAGCATGAATGGCAATTTTCAAAAAGGACAATCATTCGCCAACCCCTGGTTCTGTCGAGGGGATACTGACTGAGCTATTCTTATCTTTTCTTCACAGTCAGCAGGACCATATTACAGACTTACCTGACACCCTTCTGGATTTTGGGGAAAAAACTGGAAGGTCCAGCCACCCCTGTATGCTGATTCGCGCTCCGCGATTTCCAACGTCAACAGAATAATATTGTGTGAGCGTTTCCAAAATATTAAGACCTCCCTACCCATCTACTTGCTTTCTATAAACCCGCTCAAAAAGTGATCCAACATGAATCAACATGGTCGATTTCAAACGATCTCAATGCTGAAAAATCCACTGTGTGTCCGAATTTCCACCTGCTCGCTGCTTGGACAAACTCCACCTTTGGGTCGTGTCCGGCGCTGAAGCGGCACATCCGGGCTCAGGGGACAGGAGCCGTCCTTGCACAAGAAACAGATCTAGTACCAACCCCCCAAAAAAGGTAACCCCTAGCAATGACGGCTTGTTTAAAGGTTCAAAAACACAAACCAACACCAAGGCTTACAATGGTTCATCATTATTGGGATCCACTTTTGGTTGAATCCCCACGACTACACAAACATAGGCCCCTGCGATTGTTTGAAAATAGGGGCATTCCATCCACTTGCTCATCATCATTTTTCCTATTAAACAGTCTTTGTGCTATCCCCATTTTCAGACACAACCATAGATTTCCATACCAAATAAACTACCGCGGGAACCCTAAATAACAAGAAATACATGGTGATTTCTCCAAACAACTGATTCTTAGGAATGCTTCACGGCCACAATGGCGCAACCATCTCTTCTGGTTGCTTGGGGTTCCAAGCGCCGACAAGTGGACATGTTTCTCCTCATTCATTGTTTAGTACCCACTTGTTGGCCGGGTAAGGGTGTCAAATCGGGCCACCAAGAAAACCCGACAAAAATGACAAATCTGGCAGTTGAAGACACCAAATCCTTTGCCGTGTGCCTTCCAGTGCATTTGCTTATATCAAATTATATAGATATATATATATATACATATACATGGAACCCACGAACTGAACTGAATCGGCAAACACGAACCGAAACGAACGAGGGGGTTATGGAACCGCTAAGTGAAAACGAATCGCAGGAACCGAACCGAAAATTTATGGGAACCGAACCGTGAAACAATTTCTTATTGTATATGATATATGAAAACAGTCATATGGACGCCACAAATGCGAAACCCCTCTGGTGGTGGTTGAAATCATGTTTCATGATCTTCGCGACCCAAGCCAGGCTGGCGGAAGCAAACATTCTTGAAACCATGCCATCGACCGGAGATTTTGGGAGCACTTTTGCCCTGGTAATCCAGATTTTGGACGTGGGAACCCCAATGGATTTGTGAACCGTCGGGTCGTGTGGGATTGAACAGAGAAACTCGACCAATGTACAAAGCAGCCAAACTACTGGCAGGGGAGATAATAAGACAACAATTAAAATTGAATAAAATAGATAGCATGAGATGAACATGCCATCCATGTTATGTTTGCTTGTCTTGAATCCGTGAAACCAGCGACCAAGTGGATTTGCTGGAGCATTTGGAAAACAAATTCAACAGGTGAACAGTGTTCGACCACCATCAAAAACCCTCTGTCATCCTTTGATACAAGTTGGCTGATAAGGATCCCAATTTCCATGATGGGTAATTAGGTAATAATCATCCTCAATAGATCAGGTGGTATAACCCCCCATGGTGGGTGATCCCACGTTGTCATGCAATAGGATTTTTCGTGTGGTAATGTTAGGCATTTGCGTCCAACGCACCAAGGAAATGGTCAAGCAACTTGGAAACAATGAACGCCTCGGCGTAGATTCTGTGCTCTCAAGGATGCAGCCCCAAAACCACCCATTTGCACCAACTGGCACTGTTCATGATCCAAAATTCAACACAATCTTCCCCAATTCCCACTTGGACTTGAAGTGTCCAGTTGTAAATGGGATATACCCCAGTTGCCGAACACCAGTCCCACAGCCAACCGCACCTGGGTTCAGCCTTCACCTTCTAATCGTGGCAAGTAGTTAACGCCTCATGGGGTTGTCAGCTAACCAGAAAAGGCATGGTGCAAAATTATTGACCCCAAAATTGGATGGTTTAATTCAAACAATCTTGTGTGGGTTGATTGGTACCCCATGTTTGAGCCATGGCTGGTGACAATGCGGATGTTGCAAAATGGTATTGTTGATTATTGTTGCGGTCTTTTCGTAAGGAAGAGATGAAAATATCACTCAGCGACCAAAGAGGTTGACACTATTTGCTGAATTTGCATTAACCATTGCCAATCTTAGATACCTTACAAAAAATTAGATTTTTAGTTGGTTAGTAGATATTCCCATTCATAGTAAAAGACTAAAGTACTAAAGTATCTAGCGTAACAAACAGAAAGGTGGAATGGGATGTTGGGCACGGTTGTTCAAATCAGATATATATTTGATGTTGCCTATTTTTGATGTTGATGTTGGCAAAATAACAAGTCCACGGAAACATGAAGCCTTTTCAGGACAGCCTGGAAATCTGCACTCCTGAATCCCTCAGTTGGCCCAAGCAGTGATGTTTTCAATTTAGGTGTAAATGTGAAAGCGCACTGGTTTTGACCCAGGTTTCTGTCTTCCCGCAAAAAGAATTGTAACAGGCGGCGTGTCAATGGCACTGCGCTCATCTAAGATATTCCTGTTACGTCTCTGAGGATTGCTGCTGAGGACAATCGAAGCTGCAGACAGGAGGAAGGCGCAGGACACCCACCTCAACGTGTGGCAAGTGCAAGTGCTGAATCCTAGCATGGCCAGGCAACGAAATGATGGCAGGGGTGGCAGCTGGCATGGCTTCACTGAGCGCGGGGCTGGTTTGAGCTCGTGGCCGCTACAAAGCGCTCCTGGAAATGGAATTGGTCCCCCAGAACTACAGGCCTAGCTGTTGGACAGCTTCAGCTTTCAACAAATGAGTGCGCGTGCCAAAAAGCGATGGAAATCTCATATCTTTTGTTTGTGTGTCTGGGGGGGAAATGTTTCAATTCCAAGAAACGAAGACGAGGTCCCTGAGCCAATGGCCCAGCCAGGTGGCGCTGCGCGAGCTTCTCTGCTGTCGAAAGTCGCCACCATCATGACCTCAGCTCAGCTGCAAGCAGCGCCCCACAGCGCAGGGCGCGAGGCCATGCTCCCCACAGCAGTCCCACTGGAAACTCATGTGGCACGTCCTCGCAGATTGTGGGAGCAGTGCGCGACATTTGGCTCATTGAAGCATGTGTGTCCGGCGCAAAGATCCTTCAGCTCTTCTCGGAAAACTGGAAAAAACCATGTTTGAAAGGATTTCCCCTGCGACCAACGGTGGGGTCGTTGTGGTATCCTTGGATATGTACGTCATGCAGGACTATACAATTATATAGGGCCAAAAAATCACCCCTTACAACAATGCACAACTATGAATTGCACAATTTCCAAACACCAACGAAGCAAACCCTTCAAGAAAATCTAGAGGGCTTGTATACTGTATGCAGAAGTTCTGCCGCTCATCAATGCTATCGACCGGAAGTCGTTTTTGCAAGTTGCAAGTTGTTCTCTCTCTGTCTCATAGTTGCAGTTGCTGCAACACAAACTTACTGAGGAATGTTGAGTGAGGAAGATAGTCAACTTCTGAGTGTCAGTCGAAGTCCACAATATTTTGCCACACGTGATATCGAACCCTAAACCCCAAGATTGCAGTTTCCAATTGGACGATTACAAAATTACAATGCAAGTTTTTGGTGTTCCACATTAAAGTCTTGGTAAGGTGGTTCTTCTCTAGCGAGCTTGAAAACCCAATGTGAAACTTGTTCAGACGTCAATAGAAGCTGTGTACAGTGTTTTGGCTTTGTCTCCAACTTCCACCTCCAAAACCATGGCTTTACCGGCTCAACGTGGACCGATCCAAGCGGAATCTCAAACACAGGGACCCACATTTTTTTGGGCATCCAATTCTAAGCCACCCCCAAGTGTGGGCTCAGAAGTAGTTCTGCGGGTTCGCGCATCCTTTTCTCGGGAACAAGAGTTGGGAGCTACTGAGAGTGGATTCGAATTGTGTGAACTAAGATGTTCAGAACATTTTAGAATAGGATAACACGAAACTCTTTGGGTGGCTCAGGTTTGAATGCGTTTTAGAAGCCTTCTTTGATGGAATTTCTGGGTGGTTCTCACTGGGTTGACCGTTGTGGGCTGAGGGGCACCCAGAGAAACTCGTTTGAGAACTGAGTGTTGGTATTTTCTTCACCATCTGGTAATCCGACAGTTTGCTCTGGACAATTATCATTTTTTCCCTGGCTATGTTAGATTTCCAGAGGGTAATCAACAAACATCGGCTTCAGAACTAACTGTCCATGAGGGACTTCGCCAACATCCAACAATCAAAAAACCGTCCTAAACGGATGGTCCTTAAGGTCCTGGTGGTTGTTTTCACCATTTTCCATTTGTAGAAATGGATAGAAATGGTTTTTTTTGGGTGGGATATCTGGTGTCCCCCTATCTTTAAACACACCCAACACCCCAGATGGTTGCTCAATGATATCGCATTGATATTTTCCTATTCACAATTTCCCATAAAATATCCCCATTCACAATCCCGTATACATATATACTATATATATATATACATCCCATATCGGCAAGCATAAAGCTGATTTTTAAACAATATCGCCATTAAGATAACTTTGTTATGTAACATTGTATAACTATATCTTTAAGACCAACTTCAATCATTCAAATCAACTCCATCCCATATCGATATTCCCATCATATCCCATCATCAACAAAACATTTCTACTTACATATACAAATATCATGATCATCATCATGAAGTGTATTATACATCTTGGAAATATTTGGGCATATATTGTTAATGTTTATCCATGATCTTCCCTCCATATTCCGATGGAAATCATGGCACAACGTCACCCTGGTTGGCGTCCCAACCCCCGCCAGCACCAGCAGGGCGAAGCCACCTTGGCAGTGAGTTCGCCAGAAAAAATGCGGAAGATGAAGAGCGGAGAAAAGCCATTGTTTATTTTGAATCATATGATAGCCATAATGACTACAACATAACTAGAATAATATGTAATAATCATATACATAAAAAAATATATAGACTATCATTATGATTCTTACATCTTATTACATATTATTCTAGTAATAGTGTAGTGATGATTGTTAGATATGCTAACAATATTGTTACCATATAATCAGATACAGCAACCCAAGAAGATGCCGAAAATACCTTGGACACCTGGAACATTGGTGGAAAAACCATCGAACTATACCATCCTTCGGCACCTGTTCGGGGGTCTGTACTTCTGAATATACAAGTCGGTAATCGTAATATACCGATACCATTAAATGGTATGATATGATATTAATTGATATTATGATATGGTATACTATACGAGAGAATCATGATATTTACATACCCTTTGGAATTCGGTTGAATGGTCATGTACACCATTCTATAATTAGTGATAAAATGGGGGGCATGACCCCTGTCTGCACATGGCGCTCTATAGAATGGGGTTCATGGGGTAATATTTCACCCAAATCCTCTATAGAATGGGGNGATAAAATGGGGGGCATGACCCCTGTCTGCACATGGCGCTCTATAGAATGGGGTTCATGGGGTAATATTTCACCCAAATCCTCTATAGAATGGGGTTCATAACCACCTCTAAATACCTCACCAAATGGCAGAACGAAGGGTCTTCAGTGCCTTCTTCCCTTGCTCGGCATAGTTGGGGGCACCATTTTATAGTGATCCGAAGGTGTTTNAATACCTCACCAAATGGCAGAACGAAGGGTCTTCAGTGCCTTCTTCCCTTGCTCGGCATAGTTGGGGGCACCATTTTATAGTGATCCGAAGGTGTTTGAAATTGTTTTTTTGTTTCAGAGGCCATGGCGTACCATTTCATGGACGGGGGTTGGTTTTGCATTGGTTTAGTACAACTCATCTTGCTAAACCAACATCTCTATAGAATGGCACTCCTGACCATGTCCGTTTAGCTTTACTTCGGAGATATCAATGGTGGTGCATGACAGTGTCAACACACATACCACCAAAATTTACTATAGAATGGTAGGTGTTCTGGGGGGTCAAGGAGTACCATTCCGTAGAGAAATTTCCAAGGGGGCTATATTTACCATCCGGCAGTTTTTCATGGCCATTGAACATGTACCATGTAAACTTCGATGTAATTCAAGTCACGGCATCAACACCCGCTTGGAAGTTGGCCAACTCCAACACCCATGGGAACAACGACCTGGCCATCCAGTTACCATCTTTGACATAGGTTCACCAATGTAAGTCCTGAAGTGGGCATTGCCATTTGCTGAAAAGCTCATGATTGACATTGATTCATCATATTCGACCATGAGATTTTGGCTATTTTTGGGCAATTTATCTGTAATTCCCCTATTTCGGGACTATTCAAGCTACCCTATTTCAGGATTATTCCAGCAGTCTTCTTAGCTCTGGCCTGCCACTGCGCCAAGTTGCACAATAAGACATATCCCGACCTGACGGCGGGGCCAGCACTTCATGATATACCCGTTATGTTTGTTCTGAAAATGGGAAAACCAATCAGAAATCACTGGATTTTACAGTAGTCTTGGGCAAAGCCGCCTTTAGTGGTAATGTCGAACACCTCCCAAAATCATTTTTCAAACAGGGGTAAATCGTCCCAGGTGGGATAAAACAGTTTTGCTTGCTTTCAGGGAACCATGGTATAATTCCAGGAACTGCAAGAAACCGCCCTTGTCATATCAAGGGCATAGTTTCCTGCAATGTTTCTTTGAATCAACCCAGTTCATGGTTGAACCACAAACACAGAATTGGAGAATCTCACACTAAACACACAACTACGGGGGCCGACCCAATCCGGAACTGCAACTTGTCCATGACCCATGACATGTTCCGATTTGGGCAAAGGGCGATATGGCTCGAAATTTGAAACCCATAGGCTAATTTGATTGGCTGGTCTTTTTTTGTGCCAAACTGTCTTGTCATATCTTATCTTACGCAATGTCGAGGTGCCCACTTCTGATACCCTTCGGTAAACTAACATAGCCATGGAAAATCACCATATTTTTCATAGGTAAATCCTCACAAATCATCTGTATATGGGCCATTTTCAACAGCTACAGTATGTTACTTTACCCGAGGGCATCTTTTGATAACACATACTGTGACCCCCAACTGGAAATTTCATTGGCTCACCGGGTTGCTCCTGCGAACCCCGGATTCCACTGACTATCATTTGCCCATAAGACAGGTTATACCGTGTTGTACCAAAGCGGGGAAACACATCTTCTCAAGTCATTTACATCTAATGAGTCGAAAGGGGACATGTGGTACTGTCTTTCAGTACTTTTCTAGAGGCCACACCGCTGCAACACTCATGGTACTTAAGGGTTCCTCGAGCACAAACGCTGTTCTTGATAAGTGATGACAAGTCGAACACATCAATTCAAGCTGCGCAAATGAAAAACACGTGTAATCTGTACGTGCCCTAAGGCCTTCAGCTGAATGATTTTCGTGTGGATGATTCTCCCTGTCACACTCTCCCTGCAGGAGCACCTTCCAGAATGGAGAAAGTTAAAGAAGCTTGATACCACGGAATCACGTGCCGCTGCTGCCTTGGTGTTGCGGTAATGATGTTCTGCTTTGTGTCCAGCAGTTTTTTTGGATCACAACTCCCAATCCCAAACCAGCGGAATCCCCGCGCCTGATTTTTGAATGTCCAGAAACTCTGATGGAATGTATTGGATCATATTGGATCTACGTATTTTTTCTGGAGCCTTTGGGTTAACAATCGGCCGAGGTTTTGTCGGTTCGGATCAATATCCCAGGAGGCTTTTTGTTCGCGGTATTTAACAATCCACCAAGCCCATCATCATTCGTTAGGTATCCATGAAATATCAGTATATGCTCATTGCATCCCCAGTTTAGATGCTTAAATCATGTTACATCATGCTAAATCCCCATGTTTGTTGCTTATTCATGCTTATTCCATCATCTTTCGCCCTTGAACATCCACTCCAAAAATCTCCTAAGCCGCTCTGAGTTTTCAGACATGTTGGACAATCCGGATCGCCATGGCGCTGACTTAGGCAGTGCATCATGAGACGATGCTGGAGCCAAGATGAGCTAAGGACCGTGTGGGCCATGTCCTCCACTGTCACATCTGTCACTGTCCAAGTTCTTTCGAGGTTCTAAATTCCTGATACCAATCCACATCCACATTCAACATCAACGAATTTTTTTACAGTGGTGGTTTGGGTGGACCCGCTTGGACGCCAAAGGTAAAGCCAGGCTGGTTGCGTATGGGCCACTCGTCATGAGTAAACAAACGCTGTTTTACTAACACAGCTCAAACAAATTGACTAGCAATTCACCAACCTCAGGGGGGTCCTGCTACGAGAGCATCCATCTTAAGCCTCCCTCAGCGCGTTGCCCGCGCACCCAATCGCTGGGCCTTGCCAGCTGCGCCGAAACAGGCCAAGTGGCCAAGTTGTCCAAACGCTGGGCCATCCAAGGGGGTTCAAAGGACGGACCACCAAAAATCCGTGGGTTGGGTCCTGAATTCTGACAGATACCCAAATACAGCCAGCTATCACATGGCCCAGTTCCACTTTGAAGCGATGGTATCCGTATCCATTCCTCTGCCTCTTCTACCTAAAAGTTGTAGCTGCAGTCCACATGTGAACCAACGCCAAGTATTTTGTGTAACCTCTAAGGGCGGGCACACTATGGTAGACAGCTGGCTTGCGACCTGTTCCCTTTTCAGACAGCTCTCACGGCGCCAGCAATGGCGCCATCACCAGGTGATTGAAACAACCAATCTTCGATCAGCACCTGCGGAAGGTGTCAGGTGGTTAAAAGTGCCAAGTTGAAGGACTTACTAACCATGGCTACTAATTACTTACTCAGCGGATCTATTTGGGCTGCCAATGTATAGAAAACCCAGATGATATCGGAATGGTTTCATATACTTATGATAGCCTCTCAAGAATTCAGCTGGAGCTAGCTGGCCAACTTTCACCATGACATCTGCAATCCATCAACAACGACCAACTTGGGTACGTCCACAATGAGGCCTATGCCTGAAAACCCATCGAATACATTCAAATACCATCAGTTTCCCCCCAACCGTCGACCAAGTTGCCCTGTTGGGAGACATCTTGGGGATCCCAACTCAATTGGACAGAATAGGGGCGTTAAAATGTATCAACCCGCTACATGGATGATTTCACATGATTTCTTGAATACGACCTGCAAGTTTTGATCCATTTTCGTGGGTAGAGGTCAGTACCCGATGACCTCAGTCCTCCAGCGCCGAGGAACATAATCCAGGTCAGGCAGCTCGGTCAACATCTTCAAGCACTCCTTGATGCTGTTGGCAATGGGCTGCCCCCGCGCGTTGAAGCCTCTTCGCTGCGTCTTTTTGGGCTGCTCTCGGGGGGGTCCCCCAATCCAACCCACAACGTTTTTGCGCAGTACAATAAACTTCACGATCCACTCTTGGTGGGGAGATCATCGAAAGCACATCCTGGGGTCATGAATTGAATTGTCCCCGTGTTTTTTGAACACCTTTGCCTAGAGATGGAAGAACATATAAGAACATTGATGAACATATTGGAAACTGTTGAGACACATGTGGATCAACATACATGCTCAAACCTCAATGAACCTCAATAGAACTCAGTGGAAAAAAACACACAAAAAGGCCAGTGAAAAATGATCCGCACTGTCTCCATCTGTCGGAAATCTCAAGGTACCCCTAAAGCAACACCCCATGGCTTCAGCAAGTCTGTACGGGTTGATGGGGCGTGGTGACTCCTAAACACAAGGCCTGAATAGCCATGGCTAGTGGTCTGGAAAAACAAGTCTCCAAGTACAATATAAAGTCCAATGCTAGGTAAATGCAATTGGAAATATATAGTCTATATAGTCCTATATTTGGTAAGTGCACTTAATCGAAATGATTCGTAAAAAATCAAGAAATGAATCATCCACATTGCTGGTTAAGCTATATCTCACATTTTGATGCCAATGTGCCCCCATGATTCGTTGGTCTGAGACTAGTCTGACTCCCATTTTTGTTGGTTAAAATAACTATTACATATACTTCAACCGTTCACAGAAGAGCATGTAGTAAACATGCTTTCTGTTGGTTAAATCCCTCATGTTCATCCCATGTTGATGGTCATACATGCCAGGGAAATTCGCTCATAGATTGCTTAGATTTCCCTTTTTGGGGATGTCATCCCCATGTTTTCTTGGTGAAATCCCACATTTTACGGTGCTTTTATTTTTGGGAAGATCAAATATTGAAAATCACAATTTTTTATGGGAAAATCCACTATAAACCACCATTTTTCAATGGCTATGTTAGTTTACCAGAGGGTATCTAAGATATGACCAGAAAAATTCTGGCGGAACATCCAAAAGTGTGGCTTTTTATCATCCCTGAAAGTGTTTCACCTTTGAGAAGCAGGACCATTGTTGATCATGCGAAAAAAATCATTAATAGTTCCTTCGCCCATTCATGATAAACACACCCCAGAAACCATGGTCAAAAGTAGGGGATGGGATAAACACACATCTTTGGAACCATTGTGGCAAAAAAGGGCTGGTGAAGATAAACGGGCCTGACCGAAGGATGAGATTCTTTGCTTCGGGGACCGGGTGCAGTTGAGGTTACAAATGGCTACAACCATGGGAATTAAAGCCCTTGTATGGTTATATATACATAGCTATGTTGATATTATATATATATATGTGTATATATACATATATGTATATATATATATATATGTAGATATCATATACATATACATATATATATATATATATTATGTAAATCCAAATATCCACTTATAGTCCACTGATAACTGGAACTGCACTTCTAAGCGGTGCGGAACATGTTCCATCCCTTTCCCCAACTCGCCAAGGCGCTGGTGTTGATCAGAGCTGCCAGACCGGTATGCTTGGCCACCGCCAGTAGCAACTGATGGATCCAGGGCTCATCGGCTTCACCTCGGACTGAAGAACTGGGTTAACTGGGAGCTAACTATGATTTAACTAGTGTGTCTAACTGATGAGAACTGGGTGAACTTAAACTGATCAGACTTGATTTTCAACTGTTGTTTTTTCCTAAGTACTTTGACATAGGTCAACGATAAGTATGTCAGGGTTGATGGTGATTCTAAATATAAATAGATAGTAGTTGTGAGAAATTACCAAAGATTGTAGGATAGAGCATGTATGCCTGAAAAAAAACATAAGTTCCTGCATTCCCACCTTGGCACATGTGAATTTTCTGCATCTTGTTGGGTCTTACTATACTTAACCTACACCAAAGATAGCTGGCTTATTTCCATAGTTGATTCGTCATCACCATAAGTTGGCACCACCTTGTGACAAAGCAAGTGGAGTTTGAGTATCATTACATAACATGGCAACCCCCATAGTTAGGTATTAAAAGTAGCGGCATTCTGGAAAACATATGGAACACGTATACTTTTCTGCATCCTTCTTGGGGTTTAGTCTCTGATCAAAATATCTGAGAACATGGGTTGCGATGGGTTACGATACTTACGAACGACTCCTCCCTCCAGAATCAACTAGACAGGATTTTAGCAATAAAAAATGTTGATTTTACGAGATTCAACCAACAATCGTGGGGGCTTGAGCAACAAAACTGGAATCTTTAGAGGATCTATCCAGTAGGGGGATGGAAACAACGGAAACGGGAACTGAACTAAAATGGTAATCGTAACGTAAAGAAGATGTCACTGCCAGCTGCTGTTCTGACGAAGGGCCTACTGATTGATGCCGCGCAGTACCATCCAAGTGTGATAAAGCGGGGAAGCGCTCCAGGACATCCTTCAAGACACGTGGAGCCATTGACATATACCTGGGTGCTGCTGCAAAAATGGGGCATGCGCTGCAGCTAGGCGGGTGGAAAGTACACCAAAGTACACTGTAGATGCCACCTTTGTTTGGGGGGGAAGCCAGTTTTGTTGGCTCAGCTACATGACAAGCTTGATTGGGTTGGTTCCCGGTCTTTATCACAGGAGAATTCCTTTGTTTGGTAGATGATGTGGGTCCCGCTTTTTGTTGGTCGCACTCGTGCAATTTCTAGTAAAGCCTGCTTCTATCATTGTCAATCGTAGTACATCTTGTATACACTTCTATAGAACACGTCTGCAACATACCAGTACTGTATCCAGTGCATTCATAACTCGGTTTTAGGTATTGTCCTACTTTCCCAAGTCTTGTCGATCACATAAATTACCTATAACCCAACAATCAATGCCGAACATGGATAACTAATCACCTCCAAACAATCCAAGTCCAAGGGTCACTTGAATCCCCAGCCATGGCAGTTGTAGCTACTGAAAGGAAGGATGTTTGAAGTGGACAGCCCCCAATCATCCTTGCCTCATCATTCCACCAAGTGCATATGATGTCACAATTGGCTTACATCGTGTATGCACTCACATACATATCGCATGTCAACCGCATCGCCATGTTTCATTATTGTTCTTTCTTAGTTAAGCATTGGCGAAACCACCATTTCTATCATTACTAATTGCTGGTTTCAAGCCATCCAATATAAAAGTGGGGGTGATCGTCCCATTCTGTCCCATTTCAAGTGCTGAAAAACCACCCATTTTGGCTCGTTGAATCTTCTAAAACAATGATGCACCCAGTTCATCGGATTACACAGTAAACCCCTTAACGTGGCATCCAGGTAGTGGCCCCCTTACCATTGGGCTTATAATCTATCTCTTTCTATCCCATACTATAAGAATTATCCAATTATCGAATACGTACAATAAATATATATATATATACATAATACGAAATATGTGTATATACATCTATATATATATATATGTATGTATATACTGGGCAGCGCCCGAAAAACAAGCGTATGTATACCCCATATGCTCCCTGGAGGGTATGTATATGTGTATACAAAGATATGGTATATTCACAGACATTACTCTGCAACATGTGACGACCCAAACCTAGTATATAAACATATGTAAATGCGACATACGTGGAGCATAGGAATAAGCCACGTAGTTTTGTTTTATGTTGATGTATCTAAATTTGACGCACCTTACAACACTTGCTACTACAGCACCCTTCCAAGGTTGACCCAAATATTCTTGAACAACTATAAACATAAATAGCTATTTTCTTGAGCACCTATACTTATGACAATCATGAATATATATATATATAATATCATTATCATTCATCTCGCTATCTGGCTAAATTCATAAAATTCATTAAATTCACCAGCTTGAATTTTCCGGTCATTTTCGGATCGGTCCCTATTTCATGACATTTCATGACCCAAGGTCGCAGTGAAGTGTAATTATAATGATTACAACGGTTTTAAGATGTTTTGAGTAGTTGCAATAATCAAACAAGTAGCCTGCCTTCAATTTCAAAATGAATGACAAGAATAATCATAGTAGTAACATGAAGTAACAAGAAATAATTAAATCAATCAACAAACTAATTAAAAAAAGCAGAAAAGATGTTTTATCAGAAATTCATGCCAGCAGTGTTCAAAAGCCAGTGCCATCCTTTGATACTGGCTTGTTAAGAACAGGATCCCCATAATGGATTCTGCAAAATACTGTTAGTATAATCCCCAATAATCAATCCCCATATGTTTGATGGTTAAAAACCCATGTCGGGGTTTCCGAAACAGGGCTACCCCCAACTCATGCACTTTAATATACTTTAATAGGATTTTCCATTAGAGACCATCCATTTTGGGGTACCTCCATTTATGGAACCCCCCCTATGATAGTTACCATCTGGTAAATTAACATAGACCCTGGCAGATAGGAATTGGAAGATTAGTTTCCTCTAAAAATAGCTATTCTCAGGGTCTATGTTAATATAGCGGGGTTTTCATCAACCCCGAGCCACGGCGACTTCACCTCGCGCCCGAAGACCTGGGTGAGCGCCTCATCGGCGATCATGGGCGCCACGGGGCGGAACCACCTCGGCGCGGTCGCCGCGGGGCCAAAGGGGGCCATGGGGATGGCTGGAAAACACGTCTAATCTGTGTGTATACACACATGATATATCTATACGTATATGTATATATACATATATACAATTATATATATATATGATCATATGATATCATTCATATTTACATATTCTACATTCTACATAAAACCAAACCATAGAAGTCTCCAAGATTTTATGTTGATTGATCCTTTTTGGATGATTTAGCCATATTTAGCCCATGATTCATCTCTTGAAACTGGTGATATCACCCTCCGCCCTTCTCCCTCCGAGGTGCTGCCGGCTCTTCAAACGATTCATCCCTTGGGAGGGCGAAGGGAGGATGATCAGCAAATCGTAGCTGGTCAGTTGCTTTCTTGTTGCTGATTTCCATTGATTTTCCAAGCTTCTCATGGTTACATAGAACATGCTAGCACCACCTTTTAGATGGAGGAAAAACCTGGAATAGGGATGAATAGGGGACATAGCTGAAATAGAGACAGCGCTCAGTTTATCAAAAGTTGGCCACGTCTTCATTGGAAAATATGTTTGTTTGCCTTTGCCATTCAACCCCAATTCCTGATGGGGCTGTCCAGAATTTATCATGCCCTGGATTTTACCGATCTTTTGTCGTGCTACAGTAAATCCCAAGATTGGTTAAGGACAATTACAGGCACCCTTTATTTGCCCCATATTTGCCCGGAAAACCCACATGGTTTCCCTCTAACTTTTTTCCTTGGAAAACCACTCCGACAGGTAATTTGTTCCTCGGATCCAGGGTGCTGTCTCTCATCTTCGCGGAGTCAGGTACCGCCAACAGAGAGCGATGTCCCAGCGCACGGGGTCCGAACCTTGGGAAGCCACAGATTTCATGGTGGCTACAGGGATTGTAAGCAATTTTTCGAACCAATTCCAAGATGTTTTTCAATCCATTTTCGAAGAATGATCAAGCGTTGGCTAGTTCGTTTTACTCATTTCAGGGATCATCCCAGTTGTCAGGGCATGCACCCTAAAATGCGGCGATTTTGGCAGGGGCAACTTTCACATGATGGCTGTAGAACAAGGTGGCGACTACCCTGACAGGACTCTGGCAGTGATTCTGACTGGCGGAGTCGTATCCCCACTACAGCTGGATTGTCTAGTTCCCTTGGCCATCATGTTCATGGTGCAAGCTGCCTCTAACTCTCCGAAACTCCGGAAATCTCTGGGGACTTCGGTGACCACCACTTTGAAGGGGTTCTTGGAGGCTCCCACTTTAGCAACCTGCTTCATAATCCTGAACATGTTTTGTCTCTTGAGGTTGTTATGCCCGCAAAATAATTCAGGTATATTCAGGTATCATCTGGTTGGTTCCCGGCTCCACTGCTAAAAGCTATAGCAGTCTATAGGAATGAATGGGAACTGTCATGACACTGCGTGGATATATCTCCGCCTCAGCTGGTCCAAGTTATGCACCAAAGGGCTCCTGTCGCCCTCGAACCACCGCAACGATGGGTTTCTCGCCGGGTGGGCCATGGCCTGAGCTAGACGTACAAAATACGATTAGAAGATATTAGAAGAGATATGTCCTATGTTGGATTTGAGGCTTCCAAAAAGATTAAGAAAACTGAATGTTTTTCTTGATTATTAATGGTGCTAATTTTGTTTGTTCCTGTCCCTGTTGAGACTCTCACTGAAAGATCGGCTCAGGCATTGTCAGCTGGTTGGCGGTTCATGATCCTTGAAGTTGCTACATGGTGACTGCGCTATATCCCTACCTACGCCAAGCTGTTCGTTGTCGGTAGTGGCCATTCATTCAATTCAGGGATCATGGCTAGCCTTCCCATTATATTTGGAAGCGGTGGTGTGACCCCGATCACATGGAAATGAGATCTCATTTCCAATATTGAAAAGAACCAAAGCATTGTTGTCATCCTGAGGTTTCTGGCCTGAAACTTCGATTGAACCGTGCATTCTTGATGATTAAGTGTAAGATATTTGTCTGAATATTCTATGTGATTAATCATCATTTTCCCTATCAATATTGTCATTTGTGGGGTACCCTTCATTTTCAAACATACCCCACTGTGAGATATCCATTGGTGCCACATTTGAGGCGTGCCAACTGCCCTGGTGTCGCGGGTGCCGAGGCACTTAGAAGCTCGGCCAAATATTCAATGCCACCAAGCTGGCTCAATCGTCTCCTGGGGCTGTCCCCCGAGGCTAGAAATGATCCTGCGGCTGGTTGATGAAATAATATGATGAAATTAGATAGTTTAAATAACTTTAATATATAGTATGTTCAAATAGTTAATACACTTATATCAAATATAGTTGATATTAGTTAATTTGGATTGATCAGCTCAGTTGACTGTAGATGACTAGATGACTTACTATGGTAGCTAGACTTGATAGGTATCATGGTCAGCCCTAGTAATCAAATGTAGTTAGTAGAAAATGCCCCTTGAAATTGTAGGGCCACAAGCAAGCAGATCTTCCTTCGGGGGTGGCCACTGTTCAAGTCCATAGATAGTGGTTGGGTGAGGCCCAAAACAGATCAGTTGCCTTGCGAACAAGTGCTTTGCATGTCGTCCGGCGAACTCCGAAAAGCTCTGTGAGTGCAAAACAGGCTTCCTGTTTGGCCAGCTGATGGATCATCTCAAGCTAGCCATCTTAGGACAACCAGCGTCCTTTTCCGAAACAAATACCAAGAATTGCAACTCTCTGAGGGAACTTTCATAACATGCATCCGCCAAGAGCCAATGGGTCCACAACTTGCAGCCACGTGTCGCACCCCAAGCGTGCGCCACTTCTTCCAGCTGGTCTTCATCCTGAAGAAATAGATATATATATATAATTATATTTATATAGATGATACTTAGTTACTTTTTTCTACCAGCGGGTTGATTTCTAATTGCTGGTTTCGACTCCTCCCATTTTTTAGTTCACTTGCGATCATCGTTGCAGAAAGGATGGAAAAGAACAGATCTTTGATTTCTGGTTGCAGGTCAAAAACCTGTACCGATGTAGATGTTGTAGTTCACATCACCAATTCATCAAGCGAATAGTCTTGCCTGCCACAAAGAGCTGGCAAAGTGGCAGCCAAGTTCCAATTCAATCAGGGGACCCAAAACTTGAAACATGGAACCCCCTAAAAAATGGCTTTGGAAAACGAGTTTCCATGATTTACACTGTTGGATATGATATATCGGCTTTGACATGATAGGACCATCTTTGGGATTCGATGTTGAAATCCTGGGAGTGTAGTGTTCATCCCACTGGCTTTCTCTCCGCATTCCAAGCTTCCCAGAGGCGAAAGCCGGCCTGAAGCCGCGCTACGGGAGATCATCCAAACAAAAAACTGGTTGGTTTAGTCAGTGGTTCCATGTGCTTCCCATGGGTAATCAAGCCTCTAACCATCTACCGAAATGTTTGGGCACTGCTCAGCTAAGTCAGCTTGTTTGCACAAAAGTGTGCACCTATGTCTCCAACACCTGATCAAATGATATTCCGCGAGTGCCAGCGGATCAAGGTGCCGTCCGTTTCAAGCTGGACAACATTTCCCGTCAAGAACGTTTGATCTGTCAAATATCTCCTTAGACTTAGACACCTTAAATTGTCCAGTTGTTGTGCTAGTCACATATGTGGCAAGATGTGGCACCAATCAATGGGCAACGATCACTGAAAGTCAACGGAGCAGACCAAAAACAATCTCATCCACGGGACGAAGCTCGAACCCCAAGACATATCACTTTCTCATGATTCAGTCCCACATACACCCACACATGACTTGCACTCTCTTAGACTTTGCTCACTAGCAAAAAAGCGTTGCAGGATAGCACGCAGAAAGCTGTCATTTTTTTTTATAAATCATCTCCATGTTGGGTGGATTTTAGCTGATTTTTCATTGTACATTCATACATATAGCATATATAGATGATCTTCCATGATCTTCCTATTCGCAACGGATTTCCCAATGCCAGGTGCGAGCCAAGCCACGTACTGCAGCACTTGGCCCCTTGGGGGCTGCACCAATGCCCACGCGCCACCCACGGAAAGCCCCGAATCGTTGGGGGCTGCGGGGACGTAGATCCCCTAGGACAGAGCTGTTTGGCAAAGCATGGGGCCCTGGTTGATGGGTTGCTTTGTGGAGGTTCAAGTAACAAAAATGGTGGTGGTGTTCTATCAAAGGGATATACTGGGATATGAATGGAATATTAGTTTGTATACCCTCTGGTGTCATCAAACGTGGCAATTGAAAATGCAAGTTTTAAATGGGATCTGATTGGGAAACCATTGAACTAAACAGGCAATTTTCCATTGCCATTCTTGATCACCAGAGGGTACAATGGGGGTATTTGATGGGGATGCAGTTGAAATATACAAGCAACAATATCACATTTGGGAGTGTCTAAAATAGAGGATCTACCTACTGTATATAAGTTGTGGCCATTCCAACATAAGTTGTGGCCATTCCAATAGGAAACATGATGATAAACCAGTCGATTTGGGATTCCCCTATTTTCTGAGTCCATTGGAGTAGCAGGATGGTGGCTCCCCCTGTTTTTCTTGAAACATCCTGCCTGGGGGTTCCCTGGGAAATTTACTGTACATCTCAAGTCTTTGCTTTCCCCACAAGTACCTGTGTCCACGCAGGAACGCCACCCCGACCAGGTCATGCTTGTTGGTTTATAAGCTAGTTCAACTAGTTCAACATATGCCCCACAAATCCCATCTCTAGCCTAGATATAACTTGTAACTCAACTTACCTATCATAAATCACATATCAGTCGCCATTTCATCAGTTTTCTTGGTTAAATCGCACAATCTGCAGCTTGACAACTGATTTTGCTGGTGAAAATTCAGTTTCTGGGGCCACTTCCTGCTGCTTCCTTTGAGCATCCAAGGGACCATGGGACCATCGGAGGAGCTATTCACCTTAGGAAAGTCCAAGTTACGCCTCATTGCTGTCTGATAAATAATAAACACAGCAGTGGAAAGATAATGCACATATTTGCAATATGTACAGCACTATTAATGTAAGTATGAAATAGATGGTTTGTATATGCTTATATATGTTTATACTTGATTAGATGTATATCATATATAATTATAATATATTAAAACCAACATGTGCTTTTCAAATTGATGATACTTGTTCCATTTTATGCACTGTGATAGGTTGAGTCGCCGGACGGCAACCCGTCCCATGATGCGAACCCAACAACCAGTTCGAAGACACTGATATCAGACTGATATGGCATGATATGGTCAACACGACGTCTGTACAAAGATGTACCCCGCAGCCGTGTATGACTTCATTGATGTGAGGTATTAAACTATTCAACTATGTTTGCTACACAGCATGGGGTGGTGCTTTGCAGTTTGACTTGGAGTATCCGGTGCCATTTACTTGTGGCCCATGGACGAACTCCCCGCTGGAGATCTGCTAAGGTAAGCTGAAGCATGTCACGCATGTCACGTGCACATTGCCAAAACTGAATGGAAGTGAAGACATGAAACCATCCCGCATGATTTCAATCATCACATCATTAACACATGGGTATGGGTCAAAATTTAAGACCGGGGGACCACAGAGTATTTTGAACCATACGCACATGTGATGTCGCCGCACAGGCACCAAGATGGTGTCGTGAATCAGCTGGTTGGCCAGCACATTCAGCCCGCAACCACCTGCGGTGGCGCCCCCGAAGGTGATGTATATGAACATCAATCATGGGGATATTGACCGCGTGAATAACTATATAATGGGGAAACCTTGGGAAAACCATTGGTATCACATGGTAGAACCATGAATCATGGGGATGGTAAGCATGCAGAAACATCAAGAATGGTGGTGACCCAGTTCATTAGCTAAGTTGGTAAGGTTATAACTCCAACAAGTGCTGGGGTGAGCAGGTATTCTATATATAATATACAAAGTACATTCGTAGTGATTATAAATCAACGAACACAAGTGGGGGCACCACCTTGTATCTACAAGTCTGACACTCTGAGGATGTACTGCATTGAGGATCGTCATCCCAAGAAAAGATCAGCAGCAACTCTGTGCAGCGCCTGTCACTACGAGACCTTGAGGTTGTGGTAGTCCCAAAGGTCCTCAAGTCGCATGTCTGGAACATTGTGGAACAATTCTTTGGTCCATGCATCTAGTAAAGTATTAATTCCAAAGTCCAAGCATTAAAAAAGCACACAGTCACATACACATGTAGCATTCATTAATCAAATACATCCAGTATCTAGTTTTTTTAGGTTATCTATCCATCTAACACAATCGAAGATACATCAATCCAATCGGACCCCTCCAATTGATTCAATTCGCAGCTGACCACCAAACCAGGCCATGACTCCCAGCTCTTGCAGAATTGTTCTCACCACTTCCAGGACATAACTCTCGAACTGCGCCTGCCAGAAGTTCAGCATCCCAGCGGAGTGGGGTTCAAATCTTCATCTTCCCAAGCCCAGAAACTTGGATTTTTCGATAGGGTGCCCCAAAATCTCATGCTTGAGAACACCACTTCTCCATTGTTTGGATGATTTGGTTTTGTCAGAAAATTGGATACCCATGGATACCTCAGAATCCGATGGTTTAGAAAATCCTTTTCCGTATCAAAATGGCAATAACTGGTGGCATACCCCATTTTCAAACACACAAACATCATATTGGTGAAGCACGAGCCCATTGTAAATGGCCCAATTCATATTCCCTTTCAAATTGCTATACGGTATACCACCATACTTTTGTTGCTTAAATCTCGCTTGGAGGAACATCCCCCACATATTCATATTCAATACACGTTCGCCATTTTTGTTGGCTAAATCGCCATGAATTCCCCATTATATCATAAAACTTTTGGTTTTGTATCTCCATAAAGCCGTTTGAGAATAGGCTCATGTAAATCCAATGGCTTAGAAAATGAAAAATTGTATATATATATATATAATGGGATAAACACGATGCCATAAACTATCCCATGAACCAACCATGACTGGGGGTCATTAAGAACATTATCCAATTGCTAGGGGCATACTCAGTTTTATAAACCTCGATGGGGGATGGTGTATTATTCGGTTTAATTACCACATTATATCTCCATAATATCTGTTTGAATAACTCGGATTTGCTTATTAAGGCCCCTTCCCCCCAAAAAACATCCCCTATAGATTCCCCAAATGGTGCATTTCCCTTTGGGAAAGTCAAAAATTGCAACGAACCCCATTCATATATCTCATCTACCATAAGTGAGTCCTATTTACCCTCTGGTAATCAAACATGGCGTGCTGGAAAATCCTCTGGAGGTTTATAGCTGGGACAATTTTCGAACTAAATGGTGGATTTTCCAGCCATGTTTGATGACACCAGCGGGTATGCCCACCTTCTGCTGGTGAAACTTGATCATCCCCCGACAGATTTCGCACCTGCGCAGCCGCCGCGATGGTCCGCTGGTTCTGCAGGGACTCGCAGCCGTAGCGCAGCAGCCCCGCAGGCATCCAGGCGGGCCCTAGCTGCAGATTTGATAAAGTGGGGAAACATGCGTATTTCATGGTTAAGCACTTGTGAAACATGGGGATTCAACCTTAGTAAATATATGAATATAGGGATTTAACATGATTTAACCAGTGAATCACGGATATGGTGTTGCAGTTGAGATTGTTAAACTGGTATAAGCATAATCACAACCTCATCCCATGGTGGGAGATTACCCCTGTAACTCTGGCTATATAGCAACTTTTGAACCGGAACTGCTGAAAAACCAACAATAGACATCTTATAGTTTATACCGTATTTACCGATGTATACCAACATTTACGTTGAACAAGGGTAAGCCAAATGTGTAAACCTGATCAGGCCTTCATTTTTGTTGAGCAGGTGTATAACTACTATTTTATATATATATATATATCCAGCTGTTCCTTTTTGACTCCCACCAGTTCTGAGTGGCACCCATATGAGATTGCAGGTTTCATGCCTCGGGAGTTGTCACGGAGATACATGGAGACCAGCTCTTCAATTGCAGGAACTGAAACACCTCAGCGCACTGCAACGCACACTAGCAAGCGGCATCTTTATCAAAGATATATAGAGGTCATGAGCGCTACCATCAACATCAATCAACCCCTATAATGAATGGGGCTTCTTGAACCACATCAACCCATATAAAGCGCCTATTTGTTTCGTGGGTGTACCTTTGGTGGCGGGTACACCCTGGAATTTCCATGTTATCAAACTTGTAGATCGTCATTGATATCCCTTCACCCCAGCTGGGGTTCCGAACCCAGCGCTCCATAGGCCATCAACTTTCCAGTCCAACTAAGGTGATCAATCCTTAGTTGTGCATGTTGTGGCTTCTGCAGATGGCAATCCCTGATGATTGAGGATTTCGACCCTCGAAATATTGATTTCATATGTAGAGGTTTGTGCAGTCTTGGCTTGACAAATGGGCGTATAAAACATATTAAACTCACTGCACTGGTTGGTGGACGTTGTTCCATGGTCGTCCCAGCATGTCCCAGCAATCGAGAACCATCGTGAGTTCCTGGTGCCACTCCAGCTAGAAAGGTTTATTACCGTTCGCATCTTAACCATTCAGTAGAAGATCTCGGACGTAAAGGCAAAAATTCCCTGAGAATCGGACGACTCATTGTTGCATACGCTCTGGTCAATTTAATGTTTGCATGGACAATCATCATTTTTGATCGATGAACAATCGGTAAATTGGCCTTTTTCCATAGCTATCCGTCTTCATCTTCGGGAAAAAATGTTTCCTGAACGCAGAAAACCAATCAATCACCAACTGGTTGAGTGAAGGTTTACGGCTTTTTCCGGATCGCCCAGTCCCAGTCTCAGCGAGAAATCAACCTGCGACCTCAGCGAAAGTTCCATAGAGGTTCCCAGAAAAACCCTTCAAGGTATGAGTACAGTTTTTCACCAAAAAGATAGGAAAGTATATAATTAAAGGTAAATCATGGTAAATCCCTCTTGAAATAGTGATCCAATTCACTGTTTTATCTTTTGGGGAATCCCTCTATATTGCTATATGTGTCATTGACCTCCATTTTGATGAAATTAACTACTTCACTAGAGATATGGATATACTGTATATCATATGGTGCATTATGGTTCACTCGTTTTCTGGGCGGTTTGGTAACCTGCCTTTGAGCCCCCATGCCAAAATAGGAAAATCATATTCACCCAGAAAATCCCCAAAAAAGTGCACGAAAAAACACCAGCGCAACATCGGGCGATCTGTTGGAGGGACGCGCTAGGGAACCGCATGGGGATTTGAGGCAACATGGCACCACCTTTGGAAATGGGTTTGCCCTGAAATCCGAGATGATATTGAAAAGAAACGATTTAATGCCGAAAAACAATGATACAATGATGATTACAATGATGATAATTACAAAAACAATGATACAATGATGATTACAATGGGGAACGTGCAAAACAATTATGATACAATGATGATAATTACACCACTGGATTTTCAGGTCGCCGATTCTTGGACAAACCCACATAGCAACAGTTTGTGGCTCACAGCAATCAAAACTCGACTTGAGTCAACAAATTCTATCTGATCAACAAACAAACCGACCACCTGGGTTCAGCTTGAACTTTCCATGGAATTTTTCGGGACTCTGAATGATGGTACCCCTATTTCCATGGTCGCTTCCCATATGCTTGCCATATTGAGCCCAGCAGCACGATGTTCAACAGGCTTTCCGCTGGAAGTGAGAGATTGGGATCTTCCCTGTAGTAGTTCTGGCAGCCTCAGGGCTCTGCTGAAACCGGTATGAGTTGGCGGCAATATTCAACATGATACTTTGTAGTATGTAAAGAAGTGGTGAAAGTGTCCGAATTTTGTGAATTGTCATGAATTCATTCAATATAACTTGGCAGTCGATGCTCAGTTTCCAGCAATATCCATCAACATCAGCACACCAATCCACACTTACCATGAATATAATGACATGCAACTACAATATCTACAGCAAACTGCTCACTTGCCATAGGGGGATCACTGACAATATACATCGACCAAGTTGCCTTGGCTCACGTTTCGGCTGGAGATTTCAGACCTGAGGGGCTGAGAGAAATTCGGACCTGAAGAAACCTGAGTAATGGTATACCAGGAGACACAGTTTTTATGTTCAGAAGCGATTTTGAAAACACCCAACTGATGAATATCACGTGACAAGTCTGACAAGTCTAGGCATGGCATGGCACGGTATGGTATGGTAATTCTTGGATTATTCTTTGGGTTGCGCACTGTGCCCGAAACGCGAGGACCTTGCCCCGAGAATTGACTCAAATCTCGGGAACCTTCGGATCACAGGACTCCATTCAAGTCCAGTTACATGATGGCAGCCAGCATCGAATATCCTCATGGTCACAGATCACCGAATGGGGCAAAATTAAGTCATCCTTCCAAACAATCTGGTTCATGTTTACTCCAACAAAAAAATCCATGAATCTTCTTTGCCTAAGAAAAGTGGGCAGAAATCTTCGTGCGTGTTCCAGAGCCGGAACCCCACCGACTGGATGATGCAAACGTGAAGTCATGTGGACCCTCCCTACAGTTGACTGCTCCTGAGTCCCATCCTAGCCCTCACCCAATACTGGGAGAATCGATCAATCAATCAAAAATTTGAGGCGATAAGTCAATCATATCAAATAGAACTTCCAAGACATGCATCTGTGTCTCCAATTTGGCACCCAAACATTCTTACAAATACATCACCCCAAAGTGTCGCGTTGTTTCCCCGTCTCAAAAAGTCATGTCAGACAGACCGTTCAAATAACCAAAAGAAACAACATCAAGTCCCGGAAAACTATCACAAGTCAAAGTCCCGAATTGTATGTTGCTGAACATCCATGAAATCAACATCAACATAGAAGTCCCCAAACTTGTTGCTCCCATTCATCCCCATGAACTCACCATTTCTTTGATGAATCCACAAAAATCCCATGAAAATCCTATGTTTACATTCCATTGAAATCCTACAAATACCATCAAATAAGTCCAAAAAATCCATAAAAATCCCATGAAAATCCCACGAAATCACCATTTTTTGCATGCCAGGGCGCTGGTGCCCAGGTCCAGGCCCAGCTGGCCCAGTCGGAGGATCTCCTCCTGGCGACCGTAGTAGACGTTGAAGACTCCTCCATGCTCCAAGGGGGGCGAAATGTGGGGAAAATCCCGTGGGGAAATGATGTTATCATTTGTTGATGATTGTTTGTTTTGAATGATTTTTGAGTTTTGGAAGGATTTTGGACATGATGGTTTTTATGATTTTGGAGTTTTTTCAAATGCAGTTTCAATGATTTCCTCAGTTTGGAATCATTTTGGTTGATGACTGGAATAGATTGCAATTGGAAACTGATGAGTTGTGTCGAATCAAATCTGACCTGATCTATCGATACATGTAACTATCCTCAATAATTCCCTTTAGAAGGCTTTGGAGATCTTCGAAATAGAAAGCAATGTGAAGATCAATGAAAGTTCAGCAACTGCTATCCATGATCGACCCATCCAGCAGTCCATCGTTGCCACCGCCGTCGTAGCTCAAGATCAAGGCGTCCCGAAAGGGAGACAGAAAGAAACCCATCCGCGCGTGCGCTTCGTGATGATCCACAAAGCGCCATTCCTTGACTGGAAAGACCTGGACGCTTGGTCGACGGGGATTGGATGAAGTCCGGGGTATCTGAACTGGTCAGAGTTTGCGATGGAAAATCATCATGTTTTTAATTATTGGTACCGTAAATGATCTATAACTTGGCCATTTTCCATGGCTATCTGAAGTTACTAGAGGGTATAGGGTGGATGATGGTGTTGTGAGTAGGTGAACTGAATCCAGGGGCCCAGAGCGATGGAATGCGATGGTAAAACAAGACATCTTTGAGTCTCCAATTTCTTGGGGCTGCACCTTGTTGAACTGTCATAGGGAAGTCACATGAATCCGTTTTCCTATGCAGCGGCGGTACTCCAATATGAACATTCATCAACAAGGGGAAAACTGAGTCACTGGATTTTCTTGAATTGTGTATATGAATAATATGTATATATCATTATATATTGTGTTACATCAATGACATGATGTGAGATCCACGATACTGAGCCATCCCAAATTCTCAACCATAAAAAACGGCTATGAAATGAATCCCTGAATCACCCCAGAACCAAATTTCATAAACCCACAGATTGGGGATGGTTACAATGGCATTTTGCAGCCCACTTCCTATTTCCAAAATCAGTTAAATGATGTTAAATGCCAATTCTTGATGGTTAGATTTCCCAACTACTGGTTAAAAATTCAAAATTATCGATGGTTCATTTTCCTAATCTTGCTGATTAAAGCCTAATTTCATGGTGAAATTCCGAAATTGATGTGCACTTCCATCTTCAGGGCTTCCCAGGTCCCATCCCCACGACGGTCCCCACCTTCTCCACAATCACCGGCAACGCGCTGTACTCGGCCCTGGGCTCCATTTCAGGACCTTCGAAAAGGACCACCGCGCCATAGTCAAAACCTGGAGGCTGTTGATGATCGATACCAATCCCCTGGAATTAGGAAATATCAATAGTAAATCTCCCAGTATATCCCATCATTTGTTTCTAGATACCAAGTTTGGTTGACAAGTTGACATTTTGGCTAGCATTGGTAGTAAAAATCCCCATTATCACCCATTATTAGTGATTAGTAAATCTCAGTAGTACAGTAGTACATATTAGTATAGTAAATATTGATGGTACATATCCTTACATATCCCGATTATTTAGTCTAAATGTGTTTGAATGCCTGTGAATATCCTGATTCCGGAGTACTCATTTGGTAAATATTATCCACATTTATTGCACCACTTATTCCAAACGATTGGCTAGCGCTCATTCCAAACGATTGGCTAGGCCACTGAACACATGGCTCAACAAAAGGGTACCACAGGATCAGGAATTTGAGAATGAACACATATTGAAACCAGACTAAACGATCTCACTTTCGGTACCCAATTTTGAGCCATACCATTCCATATCCAAATGGCTAGGAAATGATGGCTGGTTGGTGGTCCTCATCCAACGGAAAAATATTGAACAAATACAAGGTGCTGGGCACAATCAACCCAGGTAGGAATGCCGTGGAATACCCATTTTCATCCATTTTCCCCTATGTTGCTGGTACAGTATATGGGCTCTAGCCCAATTTTTTAGCGGTATATACTGATCAATTCTGATCACCCCTCTAGAGCTGTGCAACTAGCGTGTAGGCACACTGCCACATGGCTGGTTGGTGGTTTAACCCATTCGAATTGTACGCTTCTCCTCTGGTTGAAAATAAGACACATACATACTTGTATTTGATTGTATTTGAAACACTTTGAGATTGTGAAAGCACCAAATCACCAACCAATGAAACCAATGAAACTATGCTTTTGCCAGGGATCTGGTCGGACACTTTCCCAACTCCTCGCAGTCGCACTTCTCTTGCACCGCGCGAAGGGAACGAAGCCAACTGGCTTCAGGGTCCTGGCCGTCAACGCTAGCGGTGGTTGTCTGAGGCCCATTGGGGAATCTGAACCTGAGAAGTCTAGCAGGCAAGTTGATGATCTCTCTGTGAGCTTGATTTGAGTTGGAAAGACCCGGCTTTTGAGATTCCACACCAATATACATTTTGAAGAAGTGTGAACATGGATGAACATATGCCATCCCTTCCAACCCTCCACTTGGGGGGTAACGTGGTGCTGCCCCACGTCTTCGCCTCCATCGGTGGCCAGAAGTAGCGGATGCCAACCAAGCGCTCCAGTTCAAGAACACATTGGATCTTGCCGTCCACACCTTGGTATCTGCGCGGCTTGACCCAACTGCCCAGCCAACCTCTTGACATCCTGTCACTCTCTGCAACCCAATGCAACAGTTGGCGCTGATGGACCAGCAAAATTCGTGGGTTGCTTGTACAGAATTGTACAGATACATTCTTATATCATCTTATATCATCTATTGTCTATTATCATCTATTATCATCTTATATCTGCCGATCTTTGAGCCATACCCTATCATTCATTCTCCTCCAGGCCAGGGTTGCCGATTGGTCGCAAGTCCGGCCCTGTCCAAGTGGCTAATCGTAATGCTGGCATCATGTGCTGCATACAGAACGATGGCTGTACCTTTCCGGGGCCTGAGCCGCGGAAAGAAATCAGTGAAATGATAGGGATTCATCGCACTCATCGCACCATTGATATAGAGTTCCCTCAATTGATGGTATATTTACCCCTACCGATGGATTGATGACCATCCCGAAATATGGGTATGTAATTTGACCTTCTGACCATGCCACACAATTGCTTGCAGTCATGACATATCCCGCCAATTCCCAGGTTCTATCTTGGAAGGTCTAATTCATACCCTTTGTCCCCAATCATAAACACTTCCCAGCTGGAAATGTGGGTTTAATTAGTATAGTTTAATGTTGGTAAAGCAATCATAAACCACCCATAGGGCTATGGCTCAAAAACGGGTATGGATCGCTACGCGGTGATCCGGACGTATGGAACGAAGGAGTCACAAATGGTCTCACATCAATTCAATCTCTTCAAAAGGGTATGATCGAGGGTATGGATCGGGGGTATGGATCAGGGGTATGGATCGCCTGTGGGTCCGGGGTTTGGATTAGGACCTTACATTTTGAGCTGCAGCCAAAAAAGGATTGATGGTTGGAATCCCACCCGGAAAAATGGTAAAATTTGGCGATGGTGGATCCGTTTCTGTTGCAAACATTATCTCTTCACTTTGGTATACCATTGGGGTATGATTCAAACTTCCCATCCCATCGCCGAGCGGCAACTCGGCTCCAGGTGTCTTTGCAGCATGAAAGGCCACCCCTTTCTGGAGCAGCTGGCGAGCTCTTTGTCCCGCCTGATGCGGATCTACCACCACAAAAAGCGGAATTGGAACCGTCAACTCTGGAGAAATTATCAAGAACTATGAGTTAAAATAACACTGCTAGTGGTGATTTCGGAAATTCAGAAATTGGGTTTCAAGGCAAAGAAATTGGTTTTCCAGATGCTAGATGGATAAGATGTGAACTGCGGTGCACATCTGCTGGAGTGTGCAGTTTGACCCCTGTTTTAGGCAGAACATGCTTAAAGATTGGTGACCTTGGCAAAGTGGGGAACCTTAGAAACTGAAGCCTGTTCAAATGGCCGTTCTCAGTTCTCCGTGTGATATCATATCGCTGGGCAAATCAAATACACTTGTTGACATCATCCATTCTTGGGATAGTTTCATTACCAACGATCACTGAGGGTGAGATTGAGGGTGAGGTCGTTGTATTTTGCCACCACACATATAAATGTGTACTCACAAGTACATATACAGACGTGGTGATGTGGTAAACCCAACATTAAATCCCAATGTTTGAACATCTACAAAGCATCATCAAACTCCCCCAAAAAAACGAAAAAGACAACATTGGGTCATAAGTTGCAACAGTGTTTTCTGCTAGATCTTTGGCTGCACCATTTTCGACTAGAAACCGCACAATGTCAAGGTGGCGGTTCTGAGTCGCAACATGCAACGGGGTTGCACCATTGTTAGCGGGTTGATCTTTGGCCGCACCATTTTCGACTAGAAACCGCACAATGTCAAGGTGGCCGTGCTGAGTCGCAATATGCAACGGGGTTGCACCATTGTTAGCGGGTTGATCTTTGGCTGCACCACTTTCGACTAGAAACCGCACAATGTCAAGGTGGCCCTGGTGAGCCACAACATGCAACGGCGTTGCACCATCGTTAGTGGCTTGATCTTTGGCTGCACCAACTTCGACTAGAAACCGTGCAATTTCTAGGTGGCCATTTTGAGCTGCAACATACAATGGCGTTGCACCATTGTTAGCGGCTTGATCTTTGGCTGCACCATTTTCGACTAGAAACCGCACAATGTCTAGGAGGCCATTTTGAGCTGCAACTAACAACGGCGTGGCGCCATCGTTAGTGGCTTGATCTTTGGCTGCACCAACTTCGACTAGAAACCGCACAATGTCAAGGTGGCCCTGGTGAGCCGCAACATACACCGGTGTGGCGCCAGCGTTAGTGGCTTGATCTTTGGCTGCACCAACTTCGACTAGAAACCGCACAATGTCAAGGTGGCCCTGGTGAGCCGCAACATACACTGGTGTGGCGCCAGCGTTGGTGGCTTGATCTTTGGCTGCACCAACTTCGACTAGGAACCGCACAATGTCAAGGTGGCCCTGGTGAGCCGCACCATAAAGCGGCGTGGCGCCATCGTTCATGGCTTGATCTTTTGCTGCACCAACTTCGACTAGAAACCGCACAATGTCAAGGTGGCCCTGGTGAGCCGCAACATACACCGGTGCGGCGCCAGCGTTAGTGGCTTGATCTTTGGCTGCACCACTTTCGACTAGAAACCGCACAATGTCAAGGTGGCCCTGGCGAGCCGCAACATGCAACGGCGTGGCGCCATCGTTAGCTGCTTGATCTTTGGCTGCACCACTTTCGACTAGAAACCGCACAATGTCAAGGTGGCCCTGGTGAGCCACAACATGCAACGGCGTGGCGCCATTGTTAGGGGCTTGATCTTTGGCTGCACCAACTTCGACTAGAAACCGCACAATGTCAAGGCGGCGGTTCTGAGTCGCAACATGCAACGGGGTTGCACCATTGTTAGTGGCTTGATCTTTGGCTGCACCAACTTCGACTAGAAACCGTGCAATTTCTAGGTTGCCATTTTGAGCTGCAACATACAATGGCGTTGCACCATTGTTAGCTGCTTGATCTTTGGCTGCACCACTTTCGAGTAGAAACCGCACAATGTCAAGGTGGCCCTGGTGAGCCGCAACATGCAATGGCGTGGCGCCATCGTTAGCTGGTTGATCTTTGGCCGCGCCACTTTCGACTAGAAACCGCACAATGTCAAGGTGGCCCTGGTGAGCCACAACATGCAACGGCGTGGCGCCATCGTTAGTGGCTTGATCTTTGGCTGCACCAACTTCGACTAGAAACCGCACAATGTCAAGGTGGCCGTGGTGAGCCGCAACATACACCGGTGTGGCGCCAGCGTTAGTGGCTTGATCTTTGGCTGCACCATTTTCGACTAGAAACCGCACAATGTCAAGGTGGCCCTGGTGAGCCGCAACACACAACGGCGTTGCACCATCGTTAGCGGTTTGATCTTTGGCTGCGTCAACTTCTGCCAGAAACTGTACGGCGGCAAGGTGGCCATTTTGAGCTGCAGTGAACATTGGTGTCTGCCCGCGGGCAAACTCAGGCTCATCTGTCTTTGCTCCTGCCTCCAGTAACACTTCCATAACTTGAACATGTCCCTGCTCCGCAGCATGAAACAAGGGCGTCTTGCCATCATTGTTTGCCTCATTGGGATTTCGTGGTTGTTGAAGTAGCTGTTCAAGAGCAACTAAATTGTTGTGTCTAGATGCCGAGATAATCCTCTGTGTTTCTTCATCATCAGGTGGCCAGAATTCCAAGACCACCAGCTGGATCTTGAGTGGAGGCAGAGCTAGAACTTCATCATCCTGGATCTCACGCGAACCATCTTCAACAAAAAATCTTTGCTTGAATCTGGAAATGCCAACCTTAGCTGCCAAGGCTTTCTTCGCAGCCTTGACGGTTTGGCCTTGCAATCCATCATCAAGGACTGTGAGGGTCTCGCCCGATGTTAGGAAACACACCTCCATCACTGCAAGACCCAGGGTGAGGTGCTGAACAAAACAATTTTGTTTGTGTCTGTACTGTCACACATGCACTGTTCTTTTCCCAAAAATCACAGATCTATAGACACACGTATAACATGTAATATTTACATTGCACATTTGTGTACATCATAATCAGCAAATGTTACAGTAAATCCACGCCAAATGTTTACGATAAACCAATAAACATCAACATGCTACACATGCCGTAGTGCTTCTTCAGCATTTCCGGTCTGGACAGTCTTCAACGGCAGCATGACGCAGGCGTTCATTCCACGTGGGTATGGCTAGGTGTATAGTAGTAACCCCTCAAAGATTTTAAAAATAAGCAATTCATCACTATTTGGTAGGATTTGACTTTTCTGCCGTTTTGGGCAACGCTGTCTAATTATAGATATATCGAGTTATATTCACCATTATTAATGTTACATAGATGCTGATTAGTAGCTGCTGCTCAACTCTCCATGTCTGCGCCAAATCCCAAAGAAACCAATGGATGTGTCCCAAAAAAGTGGCGCAAGCAGGGGAGACAAACCAGGATTGTTTCTGGTTCCATGTTTTGCAAATACTCAACTACTTTTAGATACTGATAGTACTTCTTCGCTTGTTAGTTCCAGTTATTTCATGTCTTGTGGATCTTTGGGTCTCAAAGATTCTCCAAACACTTTGCGGATACCCAAGATCGGGTGGTGAATACCTGTTTGACCGGGTCGTATACCAAGTGGTTTTTGAGTTGGTCATATCTTCCGATCAGAAGCACTCGTGTTCCGACCAACCTGTTTGGGTTTGGTTCAAAATTAGGCATACACCACTACCAGTAGATTAGGATTGTTTAACACTCAAGTTGTCAACCTGATAGGGATGGATCAGTTCAGCCTGGTACCTGGTTTTGACATCAACATATCTGGTAATTGAAATGGATGTTCATTCCCCCATTCCTATGCGAAATTGCAAAGTCTTAGACCCATTCTTGAAAAAAACTAGTTCAGATTCAAGGCAATTTCTTTGGGAGGCTCCCCTTTATCTTCATCACCTTTGAAGGTTTTGATCTCCATATTTTGACCCAACCCTCTTGAAGGTTCCCAAAAAAGCACAACTCAGGGTCCCGGCACCTTGCGCTGTCTCCGCAGGAGCGCATCCGCCAAAGTGCTTCGATATATGCCGGTGGCGTTCGCCAATTTGACGGCCTGGCGTTTTTTCTGTGGGTGGATTTCACGTGATTTCACAACCAAAATGGGCCCCTACAAACATCAAAAGCCAACCAACTTGGATGGGAAATGAAACAGCAGAGGTGGGCATGGAACGGGTCATGATTGCAATCTGTACCAAATACGGCTTCAAAGCCGGTGAAAAGGCCATCCAATCACAGGACAGCAAGATATTTACATATCACATATCACTATGAATCTCCAAGCTGATCTAGAGTCTTGTTTGATACTTCCCTATGTGGCTATTCCTCAAACTTGGTGCACCCCAAACTTCTGCTTTCCCCTTATTGAAAATGACCAAAAACTTCGCAAACCCCCATGACATGGTCAACCTTGGATACATTTTCCTGCAAAAAGCAAGGGTTCGTGTATATCAACATTTAGCAACAGATTAGCCAACTCCCGTTTGGGCTGGCGAAATCGCCAATCTACCCACAGTATTGACAATGCAATTAGATAATTTATATGTTATATTATCTTATATAAATATATCATCTCCCATTCTAATTATCCAATCATCGCCCCATTGTTCCATTAAAGTCCATTCAAATCATACCCTTACACTCCCATCATTCACAGTATAGAAGGTCCAGCCGGCCTTGGGGTATTCCAACTGCAAAGGCGGCCATCGGGTGTGTGCCCATCCAGCCGCCAACATGCTGCGCTGCGAATATCAACAGCCACCTTTTTTCAACCTCTTGGAACATCTGGGATCTGGGAATAGCCCCAAAATGGCCATGGTATTACATGGTATCATGCAGAGAAACTGATGATGAACCATCAAACTGCAGGTTAAGCCATGGTAAACCGATTTTCAGACAAACTCACTGCAATCTTTCCGACCAGTTTTCGGAATAGGCGAAGGAGGTGATAGTTGTTGGATGTGGCATGTGATCAGTAAAGCTTGAGCCCAGACATGAAGGTAGTGATGCTCGCCACCTGGTCACCACAAAGGAATCCTGTGCACAGATACGCAGAAATTGGCCAGCTTTGTCTGAACAAATTGAAGAAACAAGTTCAGCTCTTCAATGCAAGCATTCTGGGATTTTGTTACTTGAAGACTTCCGTACTTTACATCATTTTGTCTCAGAAATATAAATATAGTATACACATAATACGTCTACGATCTATAGATTCAGATAGAATAGAAAATTATAGATGTGTCCATAGTAAAGCTGTCATATTATTGGCTGCATATCCCCATGATATTCCCATGTAACCCCGTTTGGAACTATATCTTTGTTGGTTAAATCACTATGACATGTCAATCATAAAAGAATAGATAGTAATATAGTAATACATGAATGTGTACATTTATATACAGTCATAACATTTCATAACAATGAAATCATCACCGTAAATAACCCCCTTCATAACAATTCATTCAGGCGTTTTGTATATCCCACTTCCCTCTGGTAATTCAACACAGCAATTGAACATGGCCCATTCAGTTCGATGATTTACCATGTTCTTTTTTGTTAAACATCGTGATTTTCCGCCATGTTGGACTACAGCACCAAAGGGTAATTATTACAGACATAAAATTCTCAGGTGAGAATTTTCATATCAAGTTGATTCTATGTATCCAAAAAAAATACCCACAGGATATTCCCACGATTACTGGCTATACACCTTGTAAACATACACACATCTGACCAGTTCTCAGATTATCCATGAATAACTCCATTAACCATGAAATTATCATCCTTGATAATCTCATTCAGATTAATAACCAGTACGGTTTCTATATACTCCAGAATCTATATAGTGGATATTAATGGGTTCCTAAGGATGAATCATTTACCTTTAGGTAAAAACCCATACTCCATTGATGGTTATAAATGGGGTTATTAAGGAACCCCAAATGATTCTTAGGTCAGAATGTTCGTGATTTCATAGTCATTAAAGGGGTTTTACATACTCCATCAATGGATATGAATGGGGTTATCACTGGTTGTAGAGAAACAATATATATATATGTATCCATATATATATATATATATCTTATATAATTGAGCCGCATTCGGTCAGAACCCCCCAGATCTTTTACCTCACGATGACACAGGCGGCACTCTCACGCGCTGTGAGCATTGGTGGCATGTCCTGGTGGTAGGATCCCAGTAACCAAGAAATATGGGGATTTCACTGAGAAATATGGGGATTGCTGTGTGACTTATGAATATTTACGATAGGTAAGCTATGGAAAGCTAATGTAAGTTGGGTGACTTTCTTGAATACTTATGAGTACGGTGAGCGAATTTGTGCTAATGTAAGTTGGGAGCCAACGATTGGATTTTATGGTAGATATATTGAACTAGTTCGCGGGGTTTTGTAAACCAAACACAACATAATCGGGAGGGGCCTTCCTGTAGGTATGGCTCCAATAAGAAACATAAGACTGTGTCTACCCTTGTAAGCTTTCACAGTACATAGTGTATGGCTGGATATGTCGCAACAAACAGATCAAAACCTTTCAGCATCAGTTTTTAAAATGGTTTAAACATATCCAATTGATCAGACTCTGTAGTATCTTGGGTTTCCAATATACCCAAAGCAGTTTGAATTTAGTATCAAAAAAAATCAACACTCCGAGTAGAATAGAATTTGTCGTTTCCGCAGATTGACCTCTATGAAATATCTATGTATCTAATCTAGACATATCTACAAGAAAGACTTATATCCCTTTCTTGTAATACAAAATACCCCCAACTATGAAACCACCAATTTTTGATGATCAAGCTCTGTGTTCAATACATATATATATATCATATATCCCATATTATACCACATTATTCTGACTTTTTAAAGCTGCTCACATATGTCTGTGGGTCAAAACTCTGGTGCCCTTATCAAAATGGCTGGTAAATGGATGTTCATCCCCCAATAGGGAAACTTGTAGGTATGGATCTATGAGCAAATAAATCTTACTGTTCCTATTCCTCCATCAAAATAGCTAAACACATCTCAAACCTGCCATTTGCGACAACAAAACTACTTCTCCATCTTTTGGTTCCTCGCAAATGCGGTATATGCATCGGCATTCTCGATTGACGACCATCCACCAAGTAATGGATTGATCCAAGGTTAGACCACAGCATATAAGTGTCTAGAAATTGGGGATTTACCTACACTCAAACGCCATTTTGAAAACAGCATGCGGAAAATTATCATAGTCCATGAAAATCGGGAGTACCAATCATAAATTTCTCCTATAATGTTTTGTTCAAAATTGCTAATCAGCATTTTCCCATCATTCCAACATTTGGGGGTACTTGTCAAAATAAACAGTCATGGAACATCATATATAAGTTCAAAAACATGTTTTAACAAGTTTTTATGATACAGTTTTCCCATCATATGTCATTTTCCTATCATACATGCAAACAAAACCATATCATTTCAAGCAAAACTCACATCTTCATCCCATCTTCTGCATCTCGCATCGTTCATATCCAAGGACAGCACCCGCCAGGAATGGCTTTCTGGAGCCCAACGGTCCGCCAGCACGCTCGCCTAGCGGCGGCGAAAAATGGCAGGTATCATCGAAACCAGGGATTTTCAGCGATTTTACTGATGAAATCAATGACAATCCATTCAAGTTGATTAAACTATAGAGATTTAATTGATGTGTTCATCACAACCTGGTGGATTTTACCTCCAAAACTGCAAATTTCAATGATTCGGGTGGCTGAAAATGCCAAACGTGCATTTGTTCTAGTCTAGCGAGAAAAATGATGATTAATCAACGAAATTGAAGTATACACTATCTTTGGGGAATCCCAAATGGGGTGTGAAAAAAGATTTCCAAATGTTCAATTACCATTTTGGGAGTTGCACCGTAGGTTTTCAGGGGTGGATTTGCTCAATGCTTTCAAAATTTTGAGGTTAATCTGGTTTTAACCCCCTCATTATGAAGGAACCCCATTTGCTATTAAATCCAATGGAACCCCACAAATCCCATATCTGATTTGAAACTTAGACCATCTGGCGATGGGTATCACCCATATGGTTTCACAAACCATGTTGGTGTTGCTGAAAATTGAGTACCCCAAAATGCGAAAAGGTAATCATCAACAATTTGGTGATGATTTGGTCATCATAATTTGGATGTTGGTGAAACTTGGATCTCCAACTTTCTTCATTTGCGTGGCCTCGAAAGAACCTTGGGTTGTCTTGAAAATACCGTGGAACCTGTGCAAATTTCGCCACCCAAAAAACTGTTTAGATTTGAGCCAATCATTTGGATTGATTTGGGATATCTTGAACGCTCATTGGATGTTTACCTCACCCCCTCGTTTTCAGCAGGACCATGGTGAAATCAACTATGCCATGATGGATCCTTATGCCCAGACTGTTTGGCACAAAACTTTTTATGCCGAGATTGTTTGGCACAAAAGGTTTTTTCCTTCACAAACGACCAAAAAAGGGGTGGTTCTCACAGAAGAACTAATTCTTGACATGCATCTCCTGGATACATAGCCTCCACTACTGCCCCATCTTGTGCTGGCCAAGTACTTGGTGGGACCCAACATCTAGGTCAAACATGTCACCTTTAGATCCGAAAACCACTATATAATGTCAACTTTTCACCTATTTGAAAAGAGTGCAATGTGTGCTCCGTACGGCACCAGCTATATGTGGGATATACATCGATATACCACAATGGTTGTTATGGTTACACACTATTGTTCTCCAGATTAATCAACCACTTGATAGTTCGGATGCACCCGCAAGTACCCTACTGCTTCCGAACCCAGCCCCAACCCTTCCACAGCCTCCTTGTTATGGCGGCCGCCAAGGATGTAGATGTCCCCCTGCTGCGTTTCGAACACTCGCACGAAGCTGGTCATGGTGATGTTTGGTGAGGAACCGTGTAATTTTATGCTATGTGCTGTCGGAAGTATTGCTGGAATGAATGCAACATCAATCATGTGTTCACATTTCTCAACATCAATGCCATGAAGGCAACATGATAAATGGTCCATGTGATTCCATGTGTTAGTTTGATGCCACCAATCATTTGTTCATGGAAAGAAACACACACCATCATTCTGGATGATCCAACTGGGGGTTTCCTAAAATGGGGGTACCCCTAAATCATCTATTTTGATAGTGTTTTCCATTATAAACCATCCATCTTAGGGTACCCCCATTTTAGGAAACCTCCAACTATATCAAACTAATTCACGAACCTGGACAGTTTGGCGATTTAGGGATGGTTACCCCAAATCCCAGCCATCAAACTTCTCGCGACCCGCCTGGGGAGATACGGCGGCCGCGGGGAACAACCGTGGGATCCTGACCAGAAAATACCCAAGGTCTGGTGATTTCAAACAAGTCGCATAAGTCAGCTAGATTTTCATATTCTTGAAATCTATCACGTGTTTTCGATCAAACTCCATCGATGTTCAAATTCTTGAACATATAAATCATGTGTCTTCAAACAACATTCAGCCGGTTCCAAAACAACCTTAAGATCTCCGGGTAAATGCCTTGAACTTATCCTGATGGGTGAGCCACCCTGAAAAATGTTCGCTGCAATCATCATCCCAGTGAAAAATGCTTGAAGATAATCTCGATATTTGAAACCACCAATCGGATCATCATATATAGAATCATATAGTTCTATGTTCCGTTCTGTCCCCACTTTAGATGGTTAAATCATGTTAAATCCCCATGGCCATGCCATGCCTCCAGCTGGGCAGTTGTACCCAAGACGCCTCACGCTGCCCGATGCCGCCCAGAGACGAAAATGGGATGCTCTGGGGCGGTTCCAAGATCCGAGGATTCTGATGGTCCTATGACTGGTACTGTTGGTGGCAAGAAATCACTGTTTTTTCCGCAAAGGCTCCAGGTACAGATGGATATGAAACCAAGAGATTCCAAACAAACCGCAGTACCACTGAGTACATCTAGTTGATGTTGGGGTGACCTCCACCACCCACCGCGGCTCGGCTGGTTCCAATCAAGGCAACCATTGACGTTTCAGTGCATCAATTTTGGCTACCAAGAAACCATGGATGATCAACTGCTATACAAAGGTATACAAGAGTCACCAGTCCATTTTCAGTGGTCCATTTTCATACATTCCAGGGCCCAGGATGAAAGCTGTGGTCCTCAGGCCCGCGCCTGTCCAAATTGAAGCTTCAGACCTCGGTCCAAAGGCTGCTTGAAATTATGCTTCGAAGAGAAGATCATAGGAAAAAAACGCACATCACTGGGAAATTGGTTGCAAACGGTGTTCATGATTTCATTCCTGTTTTATGACTTTGAGAATCTATGAGACCACGAGGCTGCAAATGATATAGCACCTATTCTCAAGGGTAGTTCACTCTACCCAGGCCATGGAAGATTGCCAGTCCGTTCTCACCGATATCCCGGTGAGACTTGGGGTGACCCCAAGTAGTAGCCTTACCCTCTGGTAATCAAACATGGGAATGGATTCTCCCCCATTTGTAGATGATTTTCGATAAAAAATGTGGTTTTCGCGTTGCCAGGTTTGAATATTGGACGGAGACATTTGCCAAAATTACCCAAGGGTGCAGCAATTTGCATCAATTTGCCCCATCCTGAACAGCAATTACACCCCAAAGTGAAACATCTGCACACCGTGGTGCGCCATACTTAGCCAAGCTGGTTTGCAAGTACAATAATTGCGGTTTACGCGGAATATCTATACTGTCTTTACTTACTGTAAGATATAAACCCACGTATAATTGGGGGGCACCTTGGCTCTGGGGTGGTTCCCCACACCAATTGATCGCGGTGATGACAGCTTGTCAAGCCGTTGCAACATCCCCAAATCACATGGCAGCTGCAAAGCGCTGCCCCATGGTTAGCTGAGTTGGTTTATAACATGGCTACCCAGGCTTTCTGGTGGATGTATCTGAGCTTGGTTCGAAATCACTGATCCCCCAAACAAACAACGAGCCTGATCAATTTGTCACAATGCCCCATATGTTTCATTTCTCCTGTAGAAATCTAGCATGTGCTTTGGAAACTCTGATTGTAGCTCCAACTGGTTCTCCATTTCTCCTTAAAAATATGGATACCATAGCATGCCCATAGCTCCCAATTCCTTCTCTCTTAACCACTGGATCCTGCTATCATATCGCTATCGGCTAGATTTATCCCCCTATTGTGTCAATGGCGGCAAATTCATAGGCTCCACACATTCACTTCGGGCCAGCGCCGTTGTCGGCGACTCTGCGGTCCCTCCTCCGATGGAGACCTGTTTTCAGGAATCGCCAGGGGCCCAGGGGTGAAACAAACATGGTGAGTTTAGGAAAACATAGGAGTTAGAGCCAATCATTTCCAATAACACATACTGTGTACAGCCGTATATAACTGTATTATATATATATATATATAAACTATTCCTACTGTATCTGTCTATCCATCCATCCATCCATCCATCCATCCATCCACGTATCTATGCATCTATGCATCTATGTATACGGTAAAACTGGTGGTGATCTTTGATGAATATCCTAAAAATGAAGGGACCTGACTCTATCCGGAATGTTCTGCTCATGTCGGGGATGTGATTTTGATTCGCGGCCATGACCTACTGCAATGATGGGCTCTGAATCCTACTTGGGTTAAGAGGTACCCCATTCCATCTAATGGTGAATCAAAGACCAACCACATATCATTATCAAGTTGGTCATATATGTGTATATTTAAGTTATAATTACATATAATGTGTGTATGACAACCATTTCAAAAGATAGAAAAGTGTTTCCAGGATGGATGATGTTCCCCCCATACTTTCCCGGTTGCAAGATATGTTCGACATCTTTTTCTGGTTGTGTTTTGCTCCAGTATATCTCCATTGTATCCTAAAATAGCAGCCATTTCAACAACAGCCATGGCCCCCAGATCACCATTGGTCCCCCCACCAGTCCCTGGTACGGGCTCCAAGCCTCAAGCGGTCAAAAAAAAATGGGGATGTCATGGGAAATTTCAGCCGGTAATCATCGGATGGGTTTAAGGGAAAATCTTCAGGAAACCATGGTTTTTCCCCGCAATCTTGGCGGGTTCTAAAAGTTCCCTTCATTCAATTCTGGGAGGTAAAATAAGCTGATCTGGTCTTGAACCATAGGGGTTAAGAAGCTGAAGCACTGGCTAATTGGTTTCTTCCTACAGTCTTCCTACTGAAAAATAATGATAATGGGGTTTAAATTTGCACTGTTGATGCACAACTCCTCATTCTTGCCGGCTAAATCTTCATTTTTCGGTCGTTTCAATCCCAAGGTTTGACCTCTTTAGTATTCCCGGTGAAGGCTGGAACCACAGGCAGCAATCTCCAGCAAGGTGCCATGGTGGGCGCCAGTCGCACAGGCACCTGGGCTTCAGATGGTGCGGTTGTGAATTTTGCTGAAGGCAATGTACTGGGGAATATGATCAATCCCATCCCCCTACTATTAAACACCCCTAACTGGTCCCAATTATGTGGAAATTCCATACTAACCATGGTTTCTAAGGGGGTGTTTCATATTCGGGGGAGGGGATTATTTTATCAGAATTGACCAGCGTATTCCTGACTAGAATGATGACAATATTCTGATTAAATCATCGTGATACTTTTTGAAATACTGGGGAATGTAATGATTGATCAGTGGATGGTGTAATGTTGGCACCTGAAAAATGTGTCCGCAGAGTGGCAAGTTGAAAGGAATATTCCCATATCATAGTTAACCAGCGGATGACTCAACAGAGTAATGATCATTATTGAATACTCATGATTGTGTCATATATAATATATATAATACATGTAAAACTAATCATGCACTTTGTTCAATGGGGGATATGATGACCAGTAGCCTAGGGACTTGTATACTGTACCGCAGTTGGGTCAAAGCCGTAAATGGTCTGCTAGACCACATCAGATCGGATCGTAGTAGAATCTAACAAATGTATCTTGTCTCATCTACTAGATCTATATCTTCAGCGACCAGAGATGGGAATGGTTCGCAACACAATGAATCACTAAGATAAAGCTACAGCTATGGCTGATACTACATAGAAACATGTTCTTGATTAATTGCGGGGTCAGATAATCAGGATGCAAGTGGAGGTTTCCCAAAGCCAAAATGGTGGTACCCCCAAATCATCTATTTTGATAGGATTTTCCATTATAAACCATCCATGGGTAAGCCCCATTTTACGAAACCTCCAAATATATCAGCGCTTTTGTCCTTCCAAGTTGTTACAACCTCTGAATCCCACCCACTTTTGCGAAAGCTCACCTGCGCAGGCAGAGGCTCGATGGTCCATCGACTTGCCTGACATGGTTGGAGGATTTCTGAGTCTTGACATTCAGGGGATTGTTCAGGTGATTAATGATAATTGATGTATATATCAAGGTTGAAGATGGATAATGTGACTATAATAATCCCATTGAAACGGATTGTTGAGGATTCTGAATGCTAAGATTTGGGATCATGAATGCTAATCTTGGCGGATTGGATTTTGATGATTCAAGCCCTTCCCCCAAGATGGGTCAATGTGGGGTGTGTTTAACATTGTAGGGGGTGGGATACTAGGGGGATTGATTTCCATTTCAGCAGACTCAGTTTGAGATGAACGCCATTGAAGGGGATCCGTGGAATCTATATGGCAACCTGATCACTATATACCTGACAGACTCAACCTGTGATGCCTTCCGTCAGATCCTGTTGATCTGCGAGTTCTCTCCATTCCCACTTCGGTCCGGATCATTTGCTTTGCTTTAGGAAACGCAATGGTACGAGAAATGTCATGACTTCTCGTTCCAAACCGTCCAATCTTTAGGATGGTCAAACATTTTCTACACAAAGTTTAGTCCCAAATCAGGCTATGGGTCCACACCCCTGCACCCATTTTTTTCCACCAAAAATCACCCAAATAGTTGGCAAATGGGCGTTCATCACCCTAAAAATGTTACAATTTTTGGGTGTCGATTCGATCAATCCCCAAGGACCATCCACCGGTGGCCATGGGATCTGCTCCACCTCAAAATCAAGACGCTCCACTGTGGAGCCACTGCTTCCGCCTGCAACAGGTGCTGGCGTGTACATTAACATCCTCATTACTATGGTTAACTATGAGTTTTACATTGCTTTATGGTATATAGATATATCTATACTTAATGGATTATTAATGGGATGATTATGGGATATACCCTCGGGTAATCAAACATGGCTTGCGCATGAAAATGTCCCGTTTATTGATGATGTTCTCATTCAAACCTCATCAAACCTCTATCTAGTTTGGGGATTTCCCAGCGGCCCTCTATGTTTGATTACCAGAAGGTACATGTTGGGAATAAACTCCATTTGGCCAAGTGCACACTCAACAGGCTCCTCACGTCAGCTGCACAATTCTGAATGGCAACGCCCTCTGGGTAGAATCCGATTGCAGAAACACCCCAAACTTTGGGGGGTAGCGTGGATGCACACTGCTCGAGGGTTGATATATTCGCCAATCATTCAAATATAACTGATATATGTACCACAGTGGGCTGCCTCCAGCCAAAAATTGGCTTGCGGACCTCGTTTTCAGCACCCGAGTGCACAACTTCTGGTGCATCTGAAGTCTAGTTTTGAAATGAGACTGGTGGGTTGTTTTCAGATGTTTTCAGCTCAAAATATATATGATTCAAGTTCTGCAATATCAATTAAACACTCCCTAAATGGTCCCAAATATTTGTATATAAATCCATATAAATATATTAGTATAACTCCCCTATTAAACAATGGTTTCTTGGAGGGTGTTTAGCCAGAATTTCTGGAGATCATGGGTCAAGTCTTATGGATTCCAACATGGATTTCACCCAGGTATTCCTTGAAAATCCTGGCAATTTGGCACCTCCCAGCACGAAGAGGTCACCCCCCAGGACCTGCGATCAGAGTTTGGGAGACATTTCACCAACCAAAAATCAGGTGGGATGTGTTTTTCCTGCACTTAAGCAAAGTTCATCGCAAGTTAGGATCCAACCTAAAAATGGAAAAGGAGAACCATTCTTAGGGTAGAGTATTTGTGATGTAACCATGGGGATCACTTTGAGTGAATTGAGGAGACGACTGACCATGGGACGGAAGAAAACTCAGAAATCTCAGAACATGTGGAATCGGTGAAGGGTGGACAAAAACAGTTGGAGACAAACTGCTTGGTGATGTCAACCCCCTGAAAAACATAGGAAAGTCACTGGGGATCGTCATCCCGTTTCCATGCTTGAAAATAGAACATGTTTAAACCCACCAACCAATGTGGTTGATTATCATCCCATTAAAACCTCCATGTACACTGGATTTTCCCATGAAAACCTCCATTTATAGAATGATGTTCCCAACGCCCACTTACTTTGGGGACTTCCCTCCGCCATGTGTTGATGACCCTCTGGGGCTTCATCCTGAGCATCCGCACCGCGGCTGTTGGACAGGTGCGGCCTTCAATCAAGCTGGGTGCCTCACAAGATCCATATGGAACTCAGCAACGACACTGAAAATCTCTGGTGAAGTGCCGAAGATTAGTGACATCTACAGGAAATGATGCATCTTTTGCATTCTTTTGCCATGTCATATGTGTGTTTTCCTCAAAGATTCCCACCGGTTTGAGGAAAACACAGATTCGACCTCTTTGACAATGAAATAGGACATGGTCACTGTGGGTTCACGTTCCAGAAAGACTCAAAACCAAGTAAGTTCCCACCCTCGAAGGACTTCCAATTTGATGACCCACATAGTTTCGTTGGTTAAATCCCCATTCGATCCCAAGGTTTGATGGTGAATAGCTTGTCCCTGTGATCTGACCATATTCTCACACCAGACCAAGGGACCATGCACCACTCTGACCTGCCATGGCGGTCACAGTTCATTCCAGCAGAAGGTTCAACTTAAAACATGATAGAAGACTCGGTCGTTCGCTTGCAACCTATCTCTGTTTACAGATCCAATCATTACATCAACATCATTTCTCTTAGACTTTTTTCTGGTGAAAACCACCAATTTTGCGTTGGTTCCCCTTAGTTTGTATGGTGAAATCGGATCGGATTCGGATCGCAAAAGATCCATCGTGCCGACCATCGCCTCGAAAAGCTCTCACACTGGAGGACGGGCTCGGTATTCCGCCCACCGATCACATAGACCTGAAGGGCCACCGTTGGAAAAAGAACCCCATTTTTGCTAGGCAAAGGGACTCAGAAGCAGCCAGAAAAACACTGGTTTAGTATGGTTTAGTATGGTTTAGTATGGTTCTGGTGGTGGATCTCTTCATTTTGAAGTCCCATTTGAGTTTATGACTTGGATAGAATGCAATAATCACCCGTCAAAGGGCGAACCAACAGCCATTCAGATCTTCACCGCAGGTGATGTTTCTCACCGTCCATAAAGGGGAAATATCAAGACTTCTTATGATGATCATCCTTGAAGGAGGAAAGAATGTCCTTCGAGATCCCAAATCTGTCAGAGCATGAATGTCATTTGGCTCCTTTCTGCACCAAACGAGTTTGATTGTCTCAGATACTGCACATTCCACATTTTCTTTCACAACATTAACTGCAAGTAAAATGGTTTTTGAAAAGTATAATCAAGGAAGTCTCTCTATCATACAGGTGTGTATATATAATATGTAATACAAATACATAAATATGAATAATATATATATACTATGTATGTACATGTACTTGAACATATATGTATATCAAATACATATAATATTATATATCATGTGAATTATGTGCAAAATAATCACACGTTATGTTATATATAATATCCACATATATCCATGTATATCCCATGTCAACCATACTATTCTCCTCGCATCCTTCCTGAAGAGCTTCCCAGCTGTTGTCCTTTTCGGCTGACCTGGTTCCGGAACTCCACCGCGGCGCATCCCCAGCGCGCGATTCTCAACGGTGACCTGGTGACTTGGAGATACTTGGAGGATCATCCAACTTCTTCGTTGTAACGGGTGAGTACCATGAGTACCTGGGGTTGGTTTACCCTCCAGTAACCAAAGAGGGCAATGGAAAATGCAATTTTTATGGATGATTTACCTAACAAAGAATGGTGATTTTCCAGAGCAAACTCTTAAATTACCAGAGAGTAGTTGCTCACGCCGTGTCCGGGGGCCTGGGCGTTTTGTGCCAATTGTGATATTGTATGGATTGGGGTGGTGTGGGGTGGTGTGGGGTGGTGTGGGGTGGGGTGGGGATGGCAATAACGTTCTTGCTAGTGCGTTCTTGATGTTACGTTGTTAACATTTTTTGCCTGTTGCGTTGTAGCCATGTTGATGTGACTTGAAAGATAGCGGTGGAATGGGGTGGGGTGGGGTGGGGGGGCAACAACCTTCGTGCTAGTGCATTCTTGATGTTACGTTGTCAAGATGTTGAAGTAACTTCTAGGACGCTCTTGATGTTACATGGTTAAGATGTTGAAGTAACTTCTAGGACGCTCTTGATGTTACATTGTTAAGATGTTGAAGTAACTTCTAGGACGCTCTTGATGTTACGTTGATTTACGTTGTAAAGATGGTTGAAGTAAATTCTAGGACGCTCTTGATGCTATTACGTTGTAAAGATGTTGAAGCAACCTATAGGACACTCTTGTTGTTAAGATTTGCAAATGGCGCCCATGAAAATGTGAAAATGCGCCGCGGCCCACAGGCCCCCCGACACGGCGTGACCTAGTTGAGGGTAGTTTACCTAGTTAACTATGGGACTTGCCAACATGGTGGCTGGGATGATCCTCCAAGTGGTGTCTATCCCCATTTATATCCATTGACGGAAAAGGATGGAAAAGGCTCAGAGGATAAGTCCGCCAATCATGGTTTAAGCAGCTAACCTCTGGTGATCTGGTAATCAAAGATAGCAATGATCAAGAGTCCTGTTTGGTGGTAAAACAGCCATAATCAATGGATATTGAAAAACTGAGGGATTGTCCGTAGCCAGGTTAGATTACCCCAAAAAATCAAAGAATAACACTGGAGATGTTGTTACTCCAAGCCCTAAATTTGATCATTTGATGCTCATAATTCCAATGATTTCTAGGGCTTCTGACCTTTACAATTCAGATTATACTTTCATACCACCCCTGCCAGTGTTGTAATGTCCAATACCTGATTGGTAGGAGCAGCACGTCTGTTGTCATCTCAGGATCGAGCACACTCTGCCAGGTGTTGCTGTCGAGATTGTACCTCTGCCAGGTGCTGGTGGCGTCCCATGCCCAGGAAGATTTTTCTAGGAAGTCGAAGAGGGAGAATGATCCCCTCATTAAGGGGAGCTGAGAAAAAAGAACATTTGGAATCACCGATCACCCCTCCAATTCTTTCGGTTTTGAAACCGGCTGTTCAAGCAATATTGTCAGTGATTTCAAGTTTTGAAATTCTCGGGGATGCCCCTGTCAGGATCCCTCTCGTTTGTCAAAATCTCAAGATTCCAAACCACAAGCCATATCTTGATATCTGTGAACGACTGAGGATCTTGCTGCGGCCATGAATGAACGAAACTGCCCAGAATGCTGCCATGGGGTAATTGGGATCTTGAGATCCGGATCTAGCTTTGTTCAGAAATGAAGATCCAAATTTATGGCCATTAAAAAATAATTGGGAACATGATTCACGCAGCAATGAACTCAAGGGCTTCGCACTCCTCCACAGAGTCAAGAGCTGTGTCTCCATCCTGTCACAAATGTTTGACCGAGACAAGCCTTATTGGGAACAGCTCTAGCAAAGGAACCGATAATGTTTCAAGATGTTTCAGATCTTGAGTGGTTGCAACTAAAACAACCCCCAAATCAATTGATTAGGTAGAATTTCCAAGAACCCTTGGGCAGGGAAACAATTCCTTAATCCGATTTCATTTCAATACGAAAACGGTCCAAACCCCAAGAACAAAAAAGAACATCTAACGGGGGTGCAGTACATTGCCATACAAATCCACCATGCAAGGCCTAGAAAAAACGACGGTGTGAAGTCTAAGGTCAACTCCCAACAAATTCATCCATCACCAAAAAGTACAAAGGTGTCCCTCAAACAATATAGAGAAGGTGGTGAATAAGTAAGCTACTTGTGGTTTATGGTAGATACAACTTCATTATGCTACCATTGTAGGGAAGCCCAGTTCATCACAACGCCCATCGCTGTGCCTTTCCACCCATGACCAACACGCGGCCGTCGCTGGTGCACACAGCAGCCCCACAAGCGCGACCGCGGTCCATGTCGGCAACTCGCTGCCTGGGGCGCATGGGCCACCCATGACACACCGCCCAAGAAGTGCTGTTTGTTTGCGAGACATTTCGAGACCTCATCTGGGTTTCGAAACGAACATATGGTAATTACCCTCTGGTAATTTAACATAACTATGGAAAATTACCATTTTCCATGGGGAAATCAACTATAAATGGCCATTTTGCATAGCTATGTTGGTTTACCGGAGGGTCTATCATCACCCAATCTGATGGTTTCTCATCATTTTCCCCTTCCGCAGAGCCATCACTTGGGGGTATCCTACAAAGCTGGTCAGCAGCAAGTCTCCCACATGGGGCAACCCCGGGAAATAGGGTCTCAAGTCAAAAACCACAGCGACATACAGCGACAAAAAGCAAATAATACGAGTTATAAATCCCAAATCAACATCCAACCGAAGTCACACCTCCCAACTTCCATGATGGAACCATAATTCATATGGCTATGAGTCAAAACCCTGGTACCTAGTGAACCCCAAAATAGCTGGTAAATGGATGTTCATCCTTTTAAAATTGATAATAATAGGTTTTGACCCATCCACATATCTGTAGATTGTATGAGCTTACAATACCAAGTGAGACTACCCATTCAATGTGGGTTTCACGAAATTAGAAACAAAGCACTGGCGAGAAGGGGTCGACCCTTGAACACATTCCCATCTTGGATGATTTGGGGCACATCAAGAACCATACCTCAAAAGGACGGCGATCTTTGGGCTTGCCACGTTTCCCATTGAACTATCCCATCATTTGGTCAAGTCCCAATATATCCCATTACATCATCAGTATGATTGGTTGATATGCCCATCATTTTTGGAGGTGACTGAGTTACTCCTGATCTACTTTCCAGTAATCAAAGGTGTCTTGCTGGAAAATCCCCTATTTAGTTCGATTATTCTTCCAGCTATAAACTAAACCTCTATTTACAGATGATTTTCCCAGCTAGAAACCTCTATTTATAGGGGATTTCCCATACATTCTGTGCCATGTCCATGACGTCGTCGCCCCAACTTTCCCCGTCTCAGCTGCCACTTTCCATCGAAGAGTTCCACAGATCTGCTTGCGCCGGCTGTGGCCCCACCGAGCACCAAGATGCGACTGGGGAACCACTGCCTGGGTGCCATGGGCATGGCACCGCCTTTCTCAAAGGTCCCAAAAAAAGTGTGGTTCCATCCCCATCCACCATGAATGGATGTGATAATATTGCTACGAATTGAAGCTTGGATATGTATTATCAAAGGAAGTTGGGAAGCAATCTTCCGAGTTACGAATGACTTTTATTCGATTAAGTTTCACCACATTAACAATTCACCACATTAACAATTCACCANTTATCAAAGGAAGTTGGGAAGCAATCTTCCGAGTTACGAATGACTTTTATTCGATTAAGTTTCACCACATTAACAATTCACCACATTAACAATTCACCACATTAACAATTCACCACAATAACAATTCACCACAATAACAATTCACCACANTCGATTAAGTTTCACCACATTAACAATTCACCACATTAACAATTCACCACATTAACAATTCACCACAATAACAATTCACCACAATAACAATTCACCACAATAACAATTCACCACAATAACAATTCACCACATTAACAACTCACCACAATAACAATTCACCACATGAACAATTCACCACAATAACAATTCACCACAATAACAACTCACCACATTACAAACTCACCACAATAACAATTCACCACATTACCACTTCACCACAATAACAATTCACCACAATAACAATTCACCACATTAACAATTCACCACATTAACAATTCACCACATTACCACTTCACCACAATAACAATTCACCACAATAACAATTCACCACATTAACACTTCACCACATTACCACTTCACCACAATAACAATTCACCACAATAACAATTCACCACATTAACAATTCACCACATTAACAATTCACCACATTAACAAC
>BGPT01000099.1:425578-436817 GCA_003297045.1 Symbiodinium sp. clade C Y103
CTCACGCACGGTGCAAGCAAGTTCTATAGATGAAAAAGGTCTTATAATATATCCAAAAGGCAACTTCCGCCCCGCCTCGTGCGGGTACTACTGGTATATATATATATATCGTTTCATGTCGATCTGATATTTTGGATATGATGGGATGTAGTAAGAACATAGTTGTGATGGTGTTAGCTTTTTTCTTGAAATACGGGACCCCAAAAATCCACGTTGTTGGTCATGTTTAGTGGTTGAAATTGAGAAACACCCATGTGGCTCCGGATTTAAACTTGAGATCCTGGAACCGCAGATTTTTTCTCATGTTTAAGTTTAAGGCTACCCTCTGGGAATCAAACGTGGCTAGCCGGGAAATCCCCTTTAAATGGAGGTTTTATAGCTGAGAAAATCATCTGTAAATGGAGGATTCTCCCTTGCCATGTTTGATTACCGGGATAAACATGGAGTACCCAACATTGGACTCTCAAGCCATACCCGCTCCAAGAGAGGTGCTACATCTTCCAATATGTCGGCCTCATGGATCTAACCTATCCCACATTGGAGGGAAAAAGCTCCAAGTTGGTGAATCACTGTTCTTTGTTCCTTCCAAAATCACAACTCATGTGCGAATTAAACTGGGGATAGATTTTGTTGGATGGTACCCTAATAAAACAAGCTCACTCAGTTCAGATATCCATGAGCAGTGAAGGTCCTAGCCCCAGTTCGGCCCCTAATGTCATCTTGTGTGCAGGGTTTGGGGTTCTCCTCAAGCCCTGACTTCTCCTATTAATGCCTACTGTAGTCATGTCAACCAAAGCTGGATTCCTGGAATGGCTTTGACGAAAAATTCACAGAAGTTTTCAAATCTGTGGTTTCTGGTAAATATTTCCCTAAACCAACCAGTGTTGGAATGCTTCAAACCCTGACAACTGGACCACCTTAACCCTTAGTTCAACGCTCTCACGATGGCACAAAAAAGATGCAACACCGTGCCTTGAAGGTCACTAACATATTCTGCACATGCAGCGGTTCCCAAACTTGCTAAATGACTTCTCAATCCTCAATCGCTTTGGGTTGAATTGGGTTGAAAAACGCTCGAAACCAACAATATCCCACAGATTCTTCCCAAGCAATCCTCAATCCTCATTCATCAGCAAAGACAAGTGACTCGAAGGCAAACGCCACTTCTTGGATTGGTTTCAACCTTGGCTGAGTAAGCACAGAAGTTCCATGTCTAAAACAAATGGTCGCTCCAAGGCCCTATGTTGCCTTGATTTCCAGTACCATGGATGTCAGATGATGGGAGTTTTCTGAAAGCCCACATGTACAGGATGGTCCTACTAGCCACTGCAAAATGGTAAGGTCGTAATCAATGTTACCCATCTAAATGTGTTGTATTTAGACATTTTGTCCCGTCACAATGCTTCGGAGGTGTTTGTTGGATGTTGTTGGATCCGAAACCACAAGCTCACATCGCACCACCCATTTGTTTGAGCCTCCAGTGGTATTGGACCAGTTCAACGATGTCATGTGCAAACTTGTGGAGCTACCAGGTACGCCGTCTGCCACACTGCCATTGGTGGAATGGTCTGCAGCAGTGTACCCAAAATTCTATGAGATTTGGCAGTACCCATACCACACCATACCCATGGTCTTGTCATCATTTTCCCTACGAGTTATACATTATACACAATTCTTGCATAAACCCTGGTATAAATCCTTTGTTCTCGCTGAAATCAATTAAATAGGCAAACCAAAATCTGTCAAAACACCAATGTTTACTGGTCAAATCACCACACATGAGACAATTGAATTACCATTTTGCCAACAAACATATCAAGTACATTCAATTGCTGCAATCTTGCCGGCAAAATCATTCTGATGCCAATTAAAATACCAAGTATATAATTAATCATTGTGATATAATGGTTAAATCCGTTGATGAATACAATATAGGGGATCCCCAAAATGGATCAAAACGGTTGGTTTATAATGGTCAATCCCATGAAAATGGATGATTTAGGGGTACCCTCTGGTAAACTAACAGTTTGCTATTGAAAATGGCCATAGAAATACTGGATATTTTCCCGTGAAAAATGGTGATTTTCCATAGTTACGTAACAGTTTACCGGAGGGTAAATCCCATGAATCCCTATGAATCACCATAGAATCCCATTAAATCACCATTAAATCACCATTAAATCACCATTAAATCCCATAGAAATCACCATTTCCCAATTTACCGGACACCGTTTGGGACGACGCCGGGCCGCAACTCCCAACAGCTCCACGCCACGCGTGCGCTGCTGCGAAGGCCGCAGCAGCGCAGCAGGCAGCGCAGCGCGTCCCAGGAGGCCACGGCGCGGGCGAAGCAAACGGCGCCAGACACCTGGGATGATGAGAATGGGGTGAAGATTCATGGATAATGGATTGATAGTATAATATACATATACACATATACATATATATATATACATATATTTATTCATATTTATATTATAATGGGGTGATATTATAATCATAGTCAATAGTTGATGGTTTTACACAAGTTATACTTTTTAATCAAAATAGAACTTGGTTGAAACTTAGGGAGTTGGGCAAAAAACACTGTTTGTAGATTGGAAATCTTTGCTCATCTCTCTGATATTCATGAATATGAGATCAGTTCAATATGGTAAACCCGATTCTAACTTGCAGATTTGAGGGCTTACTCAAATGACGAAATTAGGTTTGATTTATTGAGTATATTTGTTGGGTTCACCATAGTACTGTACATCATCTTCTCGAAACATCTCGAAATTAATGAAAGCTCACATTCAATGACTCGCCGGCAAAAAACACATTCAAAAAATCGGGCCGGCCCATTCTATTCCCACTGCATCTCCATTGTAATTCCCCATTGTTATCCCAGTCTTACTGGTTCTATATGTACCCGTTGTCAGACACGCCTGGGATGAGGTTCTCGCTTACCACCTGGGCTGCCACACCAATGGGACGCCAGGAGCCGTACTCGGCGGACTTCGAGAAGGCAAGCCTTGGGATCTTCGGCAGTTTCCATGGCGGATTTCGCAAAAAGAAACGAGGATTCTATGGGGAAAAAAAACATGGGAGTTTTATGTAACACAAGAAACCGTGGTGATGAAATTTCCAGAATCTCGCTTCTCCACCACATGAAAAGTTGATCTGAAGCCATCAGATTGATAAGACTTCCCCGAGATTCAGCACGCTGCGGCTTGATTGACCATGAGGTGGCTTACACATGCTCCAGTCTGTATGCTAGTTGGATGCTGATGAGGCTCGAATGTTTTGTGTAAGTTACATATAGACCCATCATATCATATCCTTTCATCGTAGTGATACACACATGATATCAATTTAGATCCTATCTTTTTTTACCCTCTAGCTACTTAACATACCTATAGGAAATCACCATTTGATCGCCAGGTAAATCATCAGTTTTTATCCTCTATGTTCATCGGCCATCTTTACCGTAGCAAACTGTTAAATAACCAGAGGGTATGGATTATCATTTATCATCCCAATAAACCAATCACCAATAAATCCCCAATTATAGATGCTTTTCGGGCATTCAATCCCCAATAAATCCATATAAATCCATGATTTTCGTGACATTTTTGGTTGAAGCCAGTATTTTTCAAGGTAAAAACCTCACCAGATCTGACAGCTGCTCTCTGCCAGGGATCGATCAGGCAGTTCCTCCTCGGGCTCCTCGGCCCCCTCGGCCATCTCCACGGATCGTTGCCGTTTCCGGGTTCCGGTCGTGCCATTGGCCTCGCCGGCGCCAAGTGCCACGTCAAGCCTGCGCCGATCTGTGTCAAAGATGAGCCAAACGTCCAAAAAATAACATCTCCTAGAAATCTAGAAGTGGTTGAAGGGAATTTTTGAGGAAAACCTCTATATCTGAGGAAAAAACACGGGTTTCTTGTTTTTTCCAGCCTTGAGAGGTTCCACTCGGGATCGATCCAGCCAGCGTGAGTCTTACTATGTAGGTTGTAGACCTCTGCAATAGCAGCTATGATTGAATTAGGACAGGTCAGCATGCAGAAGAAACTCTTGGACTATGGAGTCAAAATGTCGAAGGAAGGTTTCCAATACAAAGCGATGTGTTTCTTCTGAATAGAATCTAACCAATCGCAAGGATTTGACCGGGCACACTGGAGGAGNTGAAATCGCCTCGCTAGCTTACCAAGGGTCAATTCGCTATGAATCCATCCAGGTTGCCAACCATGAGTAGCAACAAAATCTAGGCTAAGTTCTATCCATTCTATCCATGAGACTCTCCCGTAAACCAATCCATTGAACATCCAAACTTTGAATGCATGCAAGAACCCTGAAGTTTCTGCATGTCTGAATTCGTTTGAATCACCCAAGGAGGACTCTTGAAACACACATATTTTGGGGTTCATGATATGAAGTTCGGATTATTCGATTATCATTGTGTATGGTAAACCCAATATACAACAACCCCACAATTCAATTCTTTCAAGGCTCAAAAATTATGAAATCCCATCTGAAATGATACAACATCAGGTAGCATCATCATTTTGCTTGTGTGAAAAATCAGGTCACAAGTATATCATATCTATAGTACTTGGCAGATCATAATTCATATATATATATATATAACTTTATACAACTGTTATACTCTTTAAATCCCCCTTTAATCCCATCCCCATAATATTCAACAACCCCCTGAATCCCACTGATGTGGCATTTCCCGAGTAAACCAACGCTTTCCCCGGCCTCTTGGACAACGGCTGCGCCTGCGGCGCCACCGGCACCACGACCGGCGCGCCGGACGGCGGCGCCGGGGTGGCCACGGAAGGCACCGAGGGCGACCAGGGCGCCTTCTGTTCCAGTGCCTGGCCGGTGGAACGTTGGGAATCTCCAAGGGACTGGAAAAACCATAGAAATCCTTTGAAAAATCCAATGGAAACATATGGAAACCATGGAAATATGGTAATTCTGGTGTGTTTTCTGGACTGAAAACTCAGTTTAAACCATGAACATGATTTGATATTTGGAAATATGAGAATATGTGGTTTCCATTGCCAAGAGAAATACCATAGTAAATGGAAATTCCTTATAGTAAACTTTGGTCTCCAATGCTTTCCAACTGAGTAAATTGAAGGCAACGTAACTTGAAACTCTTGAAAGAAACCATGGAATTGACCAATTTGTTCCGAATTCGACTTTTACTATGCTTGGTTTCAATAGTGGCCTCATTGGTCTCATGGAAACGTCCGGCTAGAATAATTCATCGACTTGAAATAAGTTCATTTTGGGACGGTTTCTTACTTGTCATGTGGCTGAAGGTCAACATTTCCCATCTTGGGAACTACCGAGTTGGACCTATCCCATGCGAGGAAAATGGCTAGTTGCACCATTCCAGCGAGTCTCGAAACAGTAGAATACCTGGATGATTCAGACAATTCAAATAGTCTGTATTCCCATGATATATTCCTATTCTATTCCCATTAATCCCACATTAATCCCATCTAAATTGGGATTTACCTTCCAGTAAATCGAATTCAACAGAGTTCCCCTAGTTCCGATGGATCCAACATTTGGAGCCTCCAATCTGCGTTGAAGCCGGTCTTGTTTCTCCAGCAAGTCCTGGGACCAATGGGACCAATAGGGTGTAAAACAAACAATGGGATATAAGGACATGATGGGCACGGCATAGGGGATATACTGGGGGAGATCACGGGATAATGCCATACATATAATATATGTTATATCATATACAAGTATGATGATATATTATATTTTTTTTATGTAGTATGATATGAAATGAAATGAAATTGTATGAAATCGGTGTGCTGAAAATGCGGGGTACCCCCAAATGGCCACGAACCTTCAGACAAACCCAAGCGGTACGACCGAACATGGTCTCAGAATTGGATGAAGGGAATATCAGCAGGAAATCCCCAGGTGATACGGAACATCCCTATGGAACATCCCTGTTCTATCCCTATGATACCGCCAGTTTTTCCAGCAATCGCTCTGTTTCATGACCCGATGACCCCAGGTGCCTGGATCTCTTGTCGGACCTCTCCCAGTTCTTTCCTCAGCTGCTCCACCGAATCCTCCATGGCGACCGATGATGGACACGAGGAGAGGTGGCTGACCACCGGTCCCTGAAAAATGATGACTCGCAAATTTGGGATCCCAATAGATAAGTGGTTTACATAATCTATCTTAATATCAATTCATGATGTTTATTCGAAGCCATATACATATATCATCATATAACTGGGTACTGTACTGGGAATATTCCTTGTGCTAGGGTATCATGAGCTGGTTCGTAGTGTCAACACAGCCCAAACATAGGAAAATCACGGAGGGTCATCACCCCATTTCTATGACTGAAAGGGTATGTTGGAAGCCCATCTACGGGTGCGGCAGTGGCAAAAGCTCACTGTGGCACAAACAGCACCCCAAACTTGATATTTGACCGGATTTGATGGGGGATTACTGTATACATCTCCAAAATATCTGATACATTGGATTTGAGAAAACTTTGGCAGTTTTTCGTTTGACACTCTAAGTGAAATGGGTCTGACCTGTCAAAGTTTGAAGGTATTCCGGTTGGGGCCGGATCGCTTTGGGCCAAAGCTGCCGCGCATAAATCTCGACTTTGAAGCTACATGGATCTCCACTGGTGAATTCCCAGATCTACTTTTACTTGGGCATCTTCCGCCCCACTGGGGCTTGGTCAAAAAATAGGTCCCACTCGTCGATACACGAGGATCCCGCCAGCACTTTTTTCAAACTAAATCGTTCCGCTCAACTTCTCGGAACGAACTCTGGGAAGGACAACCTTGGTATCAGACCGCCGGGATACCTGGGGTTGGGATGGGGGTAAACTCATCTGTAAATGCTGGAGTCGTGGGATTATATACAATAGTTGGGGATATCAACTCCATCCTGAGAATTTGCCATCTCTTGCAAACCTGGAAGAAGTCACTGTTGGGGTTGTTCCCCTAACGTCATGTATATGATGAGGTGGTTGTTGCAAGGTCACAACAACCGCAATTTGGATCAGTGATGATCAAGGGGTATGTCACCAACTTGTTGGATGTCTGGTGTTGCTTGCTATGTGTTGTATGTGTGCATCATGTGTTTCCTTGGTGTCGATCAATGACAATTGATATCTTCCAAAATTGGCAAACCTCACCTTCGAAACCAACCTGTTTCAATGTTAATACTCCATGTGGTGCTCGTGCTGCATATTTGGAAATCATGATGAGGGTTTCCTCAACCATCGGGATAGACCTGCATGATTTGAAGCTGGAAATCAATTTCTCCCTCAAGAAGAAATGGGAATAGGTCCAGGTCACAACCGGGTGTCAAGGATGGGATCCTTGGATGCTTTAGCACATAAAGTTAGAAAAGAGTGTGATGAGCATCGACTTGTGCATGGGGGAAAAATACGATCCGCATGGGTCAGTTCACGGTGACAACTCTTGGATTCAAATTTCCAAAAAAGACATGTACAAATATTAACATTATATTGGGATATATTGGGATGTTCATCAGCTGCCACATATAGGGGTGCAGAAGTTTGCACATACCACCTATAAGATTTTCCCAGCTGTAAGCCTCCATTTATAGAGGATCTTCCAGCCCGTTACCTTTCATTTCCCTACATCTCCAACCCATGGACCAACTGTCGGCCAGCAACACGTAGCCCAGGGCATCTTCGGAGATCTCAGATTCAAATCGCTGTGGAGCAGCCTGTTGATCTGTTGCTTGGTGGTTTCCATGGAGCTTGGAATGGGAAAAAAATGAGCCCAATGATATGTTCTTGATTGTGTATCAAAGGTTTATGATCATAATGATCATAGCAATAACTCGCATAGCTGGGATAAATCATGCTACATGAAAAACATTGAGAAACTGCATGTTCTGTTTCTTTTTCTGTCATATTGCCGGGATAAAAAACTCTGAACAAACCCAAAATAAACCGGCAAAGAAACTTACTAATCCATTTGGGTGTGTCTGAACATGTTGTAAGATATATCCCCCCCAAGATCACCCGCTTTTGACTGCAACAAACACAATCCCTGTCACCCTTGACCTCTTATTTTGTCCCCAACACTGGATCAAAAGCATCCTTAGATAATTATCCATTTTGGCAATCTTTTGTTGGGTGACTGAAGTGAATGCTGATTCTCGGGGTCCATGCCAATTTGGTGGGATGGAATCTCCCGTTAAATGAACCAGTAATGGTTTTATCCCATTATACCTATTAGAATCTATTAGATTTATTAGATATCCATAAATAAGATGATCAATATCCCATAAAATAACAGCAACCATCCATTCAGATCATTCATGTCATCCCACAGACTATTCTTGCATTGTTGTATGGAAGATCTCAATCATCTCATCATATCATCTAATGGCAGATTGACCATGATATTACAGTATATATCCCATATATTCCCCATATCTAATGGGAGATTGACCATGATGTTAATTACAGTGTATATATATGATATTACAGTATCAGTATCCCATAACATGTCCATTCATGTTATCCCAATATTTTGGGATTCCACCCAGATTCAATGCATGCTCAGCGTCTCAGCTGTCGCACCTGGCTCTCTCCGCGATTCACGGCTGCGAGCTCCTGGGGACGGAGGTAAGCTGTGGCGATGGAGGATCAAAGGCATCCTGTTGTGAGAAATTCAAGGGAAAATCATGGAAATTCCCGAGAAAAATGGAAGATGCATGGGAATTTCCAGCCAAATTCCTAAAAGTGGAAGTTTTTAATGGGAACAGCATCAAACTAAATGAGGGAATTTCAATTGCCATGATTGATTACCAGAGAGAGTCGACGCAAATATGAACATCATGAATGTATAGTCAAGTCAAATTGCCATCTGAAAACATGAGAATAACATGAGGACAGGAAACACACCGCATTGTGGCAAATGTGGCAAATATCACCAACATGGTAGGTAAGCTCACAAAGCGGGGATCCATGTCTGCATTCAAAGATGAGGGCAAGTCAGTTGAAGCATGCCTCAATTGTCTTACCCAAGTCTCTCTCATTACACTGAATTGCTTTTCAAGAGACATGAGGACATCGATATTCCCAAATAATCCCACGTGACATCAAAAGTGGAAGATAATTGAAACCATCAAACAGCTCCGTTCCTACTCTTGTCAGATGATGTTGCAGTGTTCCTCCCGTCCCTGCTTGTCGAGTATGTGTACATGCAGAGATGGGTCGGAATCTAAGATAGGATGGTTCGTAATACAGGTGACCAAATTCGGCAGGCTGGGCCGCCTTAAATCTTGACCTCACACACTACGTAGAATATGATTTTCTCACCAATCTACGGAGATCCACGTGGCATATACACTTCTACGACATAATTCATATAAATACCTCAATGATTTACATCTGTCCCACTAGTGGATACCCTGCCCCGTTGCTGTTGTGCCCCTGAGATTTACTGCCCCTGACCCGAAAGCGCCACCGCACACTACAGTCACCTTGGCAGAAGGACCTTCAAGACCTTGACAGAGCGATGAACTCATCCCCACAGCGTTGGTGGATAGGAACTCCATCAATCAATGGATCGGTCCAAGGAAAACACTCTACAGGAAAACATGGTTTTTACAATGAAATCTGCGGGCTTCTTGCACCATTTTCGATCATCCAATTCTGGGACGGACAGCTGATTGTCAATCCCCTCTCAACGGACAATCCCGAGGGTTTCGGGCGTTTCGCATAGCATGCAGGAATGGCTCAAAATAGGGTACACCAACATGCCGGGAATCTCCGCTGACCATGGGTATGTGACGGTATGTGCGCCAAGAAAATTTGACCAACAACAATGGGGCACTGTGTGAATGTGATGGCAACATTGGTCCAAAAAATGAGCATGTTGACTTTTAACCAACAACAATTCTGATATAAATCAACCAAAAAAAGTGAGATTTTGTGAGCAACCATGGGGCATAGTACGGATAGAAGGGAGCTTTTGCAACAATGGACAATCTCTGTCTTGCTGTTTGGTGTGATGGAGCCATCCATCCCAATCTTATTGACTACATAAAGGTCTGGTCAACTGGGGAAGTCATCCTAAGTACAGGATGGAAAGCAAAACACATGCTTGAATGTGCCAGCCAGCCACAAGGGCACAAGAACGTCCTTGACAACTTCATGACTCCAATCTGCCTCACGTATTATTTTGAAATGGATCCAAGTTTATATAACAGAATTCAGGCCGCTGATCCAAAGGATACTATGTAATGTACTACAGTTCGAGTATTGTATAAGAATTCACTGTATAAGAATTTGAGGGGCTCGGGTCCAATGCGGGCTGCATATTTTCAGCTATGCCAAAGCCATACTACTATAAGAATTTGAGGGACCATGGGATAGGACTGCCAAATTCTTAGTTTTCAATATTATTTGGAAATAGAGGCGTTGTGGGTTATACATATTCATGTATCGGTCCTTCAATACTAAAAAACAAGGGGAGGCCAGAGAACCCAAAAGCAAAACGACAGCAAACAAATCGGATTAATGATTGGTTGCTGGCGCCCCCCTTCCTCCCTTTGCCACNGGGAAGCAGAAGGAAGAAGACGAGAAGATAAGACATACGAAAATATGATGATAAAAGATGATGATGGTGGTGATGATGCTGATGATGATGATGATGATGGTGATGATGATGATGAGGATGATGATGAGGATGCTGAAGATAAAGATGAATCTTCGCTGATGTGGGTCAAACGTCATAGTATATGCATATTTGATGCTTTTCTTCCCCACTGGAAGTTTGCTCCAGGTTTGATACCTGAGTGAAAGTCAGAATGACACGANCAAAACAGTTTTTTCATAGAGAAATTTTTGCACAGAGGAGCCTTTACGCAGAGCAGTTTTTACACACAGAAGTTTTTGCACACAGAGGTTTTTACACAGCAACATTTCCACAGAGAAGCCTTCACACAGAGAAACCCTTACACACAGAAGCTTTTTGACACAGTCTTATACACAAAGGAACCTTTACACAGAGAATTTTTTCTACACACAGGAACCTTTTGCATACAGAAGTTTTTACGCGCAGAAGGCTTTACACAGAGAAGCCTGTACACACAGAAGTTTTTAATTACGCGCAGAAGCGTTTGCACAGAAGCCTTTACACACGGAACCTTTTGCACACAGAGGCCTTTTGCACAGAAGTTTTTACACACATTTTCTTTTCACAGAGCA
>BGPT01000099.1:442744-466602 GCA_003297045.1 Symbiodinium sp. clade C Y103
CAGTCGGCCGCGCATCCAAGCTCGCTCATCCCCAGCGGCTCCTTTTCACTACCCATTTCCACCCACTCCCTTGCACCCACGCCGTCCGCAGCCATCCGCGCATCCGAGCTCGCTCATCCCCAGCGGCTCCTTCTCCCCACCCATTTCCACCCACTCCTTTGCACCCACGCCGTCCGCAGCCGTCCGCGCATCCGAGCTCGCTCATTCCCAGCGGCTCCCTCTCCCCACCNNTCATCCCCAGCGGCTCCTTCTCACTACCCATTTCCACCCACTCCCTTGCACCCACGCCGTCCGCAGCCGTCCGCGCATCCAAGCTCGCTCATCCCCAGCAGCTCCTTCTCACTACCCATTTCCACCTTTGCCTTCCTTTCCCTTCCTTTCCCTTCCTTTCCTTTCCTTTCCCTTCCTTTCCCTTCCTTTCCCTTCCTTTCTCTTCCGTTCCCTTCCTTTCCCTTCCTTTCCCTTCCTTTCCCTTCCTTTCCCTTCCTTTCCCTTCCTTTCCCTTCCTGTCCCTTCCTCTCCCTTCCTGTCCCTTCCTTTCCCTTCCTTTCCCTTCCTCTCCCTTCCTTTCCCTTCCTTTCCATTCCTGTCCCTTCCTTTCCCTTCCTCTCCCTTGCAGCCACACCGTCCGCACACCACCGTTCAAATCAGCTCGCTCCCCACGCGGTTAGAAAACTAAACGNCACACCGTCCGCACACCACCGTTCAAATCAGCTCGCTCCCCACGCGGTTAGAAAACTAAACGAGAACCCAAGCATCGAAGATGCTTTTGGGAAAAAGTGAACAATGCAAAACCACTTTTTTTTCCAAGTTTTGAGGATCTGACAGGAAAACAGCTACTTGGACAAGCAGCTACTTGCAGCTACTTGGCACTTGGCAGCTCGCGCACCCAAATCTTGAAAAAAAAGTGGACAATGCAAAACCATTTTTTTCAAGTTTTGAGGATCTGACGGGAAAACAGCTACTCGGACAAGCAGCCACTTGCAGCCACTTGGCACTTGGCAGCTCGCGCACCCAAATCNAGTTTTGAGGATCTGACGGGAAAACAGCTACTCGGACAAGCAGCCACTTGCAGCCACTTGGCACTTGGCAGCTCGCGCACCCAAATCTTGAAAAAAAAGGGAACAATGCAAACCCACTTTTTTTTCAAGTTTTGAGGATCTGACGAGAAAACAGCTACTCGGACAAGCAGCCATTTGCAGCCACTTGGCACTTGGCAGCNCAATGCAAACCCACTTTTTTTTCAAGTTTTGAGGATCTGACGAGAAAACAGCTACTCGGACAAGCAGCCATTTGCAGCCACTTGGCACTTGGCAGCTCGTGCACCCAAATCTCGAAAAAAAGTGAACAATGCAAACCCACTTGTTTTTCAAGTTTTGAGGATCTGAACAGCTACTCGGACAAGCAGCCACTTGCTGCCACTTGGCACTTGGCAGCTCGCGCACCCAAATTTTGAAAAAAGTGAACAATGCAAAACCGTTTTTTTTTCAAGTTTTGAGGATCTGACGGGAAAACCGCTACTCGGACAAGCAGCCACTTGCAGCCACTTGGCACTTGGCAGCTCGCGCACCCAGATCTTGAAAAAAAAGTGAACAAAGCAAACCCACTTTTTTTTTCAAGTTTTGACGATTTGACGAGAAAACAGCTACTCGGACAAGCTGCCACTTCCAGCCACTTCCAGCCACTTGGCACTTGGCAGCTCGCGCACCCAAGCCTTAAAAAAAAAAAAGGAACAATGCAAAACAATATTTACTCAAATTTTGAGAATCTCAAAGGAAAACAGCTATTCGGACAAGCAGCCAATTCCAGCCACTTCCAGCCACTTTTTCGGGTGTTCTTCGGGTTCTTGGGGTTCTTTTTCTTTCTGATCTCCCTTTGGACCGCCCAGGGAGGTTCACGTCTTGGAAATAATTATTGAAATCAAAATTTAATCCAAGGGGTCACCATCGAACCCCCCTCAATGGAAATAGATACTGATGTTGTGCGGCAGCCTACCAGCGGCACACCGGGACTGTTGATTTTTTGTTCATGTTGGAGATTCCAGGCATCCGAGATCGGATTGGGATTTTGAGGGAGTACTGCGGCTGTCATGGGTTTATATATAATGGGTCTTCATACCCGGTGATGCACTGGTGCTATTCCGACTTGGCAGATCCCAGAAGATGCAAGAATTCTTGTTCAGAACCTGCAGAACTCCTGCTATTTGAGTTGAGGTTCCAAGCATTGCTATAATGATGTTTGGGTGGGTAGGCGTGGGTAATATCAAGGCAATATCCACAGATTTTGTTTTTGGTAGTTCGCATTAGGGTCACAGCCTGTAGCAGGCTCCACGGCGCTTCACAGTCTGGTGCTCGGTTGTTGTAGCCCGCAGTCATGGATTTGCTGGTCATTTTTTTGGCCTTGAAACTTGAAACCATCCAAAATCACTATACGATGTGTATATTTTGTCCCGGCGCTCCCAAGTCATCCAAAGTTGGCAAGCTCCCACATTTTGATCTTGTAGCCTTTCATGTCAATTGATTGCTCTGGAAAGATCTGCATCAAGAAACAACATCCCAAGATGTCAAGGATCATCATCCGCCCAGGTCGTAGAGGCAGTGGGACAGGGTGCCTATGGCGTGGTTTGCTCTGCAAGGGCCCGAACCTGAGTATCGTGAGTCGTTAGAAACTGGGATGGGTCAAGTCATTTTTGTGGGCCTTCAAGAGTGGGATTGTTTCAAAATGATGATGTTATCAAACAAGATGGTCCTAACATGTCCAAACATGGGGTTCAATGGAAAAAAACATGGAATCGGGATCAGCGTCCCACAGGATGAGTTGAACGATGACACCGTAGCGATCAAAAAGATTGAGTGGCTCGGTAGCATGTATTGGTGCTACTCAGAACACGTACGACGCAGCACGGGTTTGTCCAGAAATGTTGGGAAAACCCCATTCCATACCCATGGTTGAGAAAGTGTTGTTCCCATCAAAGTTGCCATAAATTGGGGCATTCCTGCATTTCTGAACAGATCAATCTCTATAGTCTAAACGGGGCTAAACGGTTGTTCTCCAGATGTTCTCCCCGCACCTTGGCACCCTGCAGCATGGCGAGGAGTGCCTTCGACGACATCACCTTTGCGAAGCGAACACTGCGGGAGTTGAAGATCCTGCGACATCTGCGGCACGAAAATTTGATTGACATCAGGTGAGCTGGGGAGATGGCTGGGTAGATCCGGTATCCTGGGTTGGGGGAATGAGCTCATTGATATATCAATGCAAATCTGAGAATATCCAATGCTAGGAATCAAAGGTGACGAGGTGAATGGGGAGTTCTGCCCAAGCTGATTGGTGGATGAATTGAGATGGCTCCGCGTTGCCGCGAGGTATGTGTTTTTACCCGGCCTGAAATCCAATTTCGAGGACGTGCTGACTGTCTGGACCAGAGGGCACCATGTACTCAAGAAAAGAACACTGGTATATACCAATTCTGCCCACACTAATCCCCAAACCCAGACTGCATGTCATGTTTCTGGCTGGAATCGGCTTGCCACATCAAGGTAAATCGCCATAAATCGCCATAAATCGCCATGTTTCTTCAGGACATCTATGTGATCTCCGAGTTGATGGAGACGGATCTGGCGTCCATCTTGAAGAGCCCCCAGCCGCTTTCGGATGAGCATTGCCAATTCTTCACCTATCAGGCTGAGAGAGAAAAGCTGATGGTCATTGGGATATGGGAAGATATGGGAAGAAGATATGGGAAGATTGAAGACTGAGAGCATTGCTGGATGTTTGAAGTGTGTTAGAGCCACTGCTCTCTTGAGGCAAATGAGAATTGCCCCAAATAGCACGACAGCACAAAGTATCCACAAAGTATCCACAAAGTTTCCACTCACTGATGTTGCTATGCTATCGCAGTTTTACAACTGGGTGTTTGTCATCTCCATGGTACTGACATCTTCAGCAACTGTGTTTCAATATCAACTGACACCGTTGGCACCGCCGTGGCCCACCGTTGGTGTTTCGCCAGATCCTTCGGGGCTTGAAATTTGTGCACACCGCCGGGGTGATTCACCGAGGCTGGTGGGGGGAAACAGCATGAAACTGTAGCTGTAGATACAGATTTGAACTTCATCGAATCCAAGACATGATTTAAAACTATTTGATTTGTAATTGATTTGTAATTGATTTGTTGGAATTTGTTGATTTGATTTGATTTGTTACTTATAATCTTATATTTGAGTTATAGAATTACTTTCTCAGATTCTCCAACCAGGCGTCATTCTCTAACCTTCTTCCTACCCTTCTAATCCACACCCCGTTAACGGGTTGAGTTGGCCGAGATCTGAAGCCGCGGAATCTGTTGGTGAATTCCAACTGCGATTTGAAGATCTGCGACTACGGGTGCCTCGGGGTGGAACGCGGTGGTGGATTTGGTGACAGCTGGAGGAAGAAAGATTGGGGGAAGATACAGCTGGATGTAAAGGAGTTGCAACACGAAATGCGAATTGCGACGCAGATAGCTTGGATGGATGTTGAGATTACACGGATAACAAGAACGGATGACTGAGGTTGGCGAGACTGGCTATGAGCAATGGCGATAGCCGGCCACTCACCGAGTCGGATGCTGAGTTTATCCTGGTGAGAGTTTTCAAACGTGTTTTGACCTTTCTTGCGTGTGGAAGCGCCAAGCAAATGCAAACACCAATCATCACATACATCCAACCATTGGACCGGTTTCAAAGTCATTTCCATGAATCAAGACTGAAGCTGCACTCTCAACATATCTGGATGATCATCAATTTATGTGTTTACTAAACCCAACAATAAATGGTGCCCACAACTTATACCAGAAGCGGGTTGGATGTTGCTTTGTTGGCATTTTTGGTCAATCCCATTTGTTTGCTGACTTGGTGTCACGCCGTGCTGACTTGTTACTCACGCCGCCAGGTATGTTTGTACCCGGTGGTATCGAGCACCAGAGGTGCTGTGCAGTTGGGCCGACTATGGCCCTGTCTGGGAATCCCAGAGATCGCCTGTGATGACCACTGAGATTTTTTCGGGGGAAACTGATTTGGAAACTGATTTCACAATATTTCACATGCTTCAGATTGGTGAGCAGATATTTGGGTTTATTTCACATGATTACAGATATTTTTTGAATGTAGTGACCCGAACTGACGAGACATTGTTGTTTGTTTTTTTTTGGATCTCCGATCTGCTGTTTTGATGCTGTCTCGTCAAGTCTGCAACTTGCCTCACAATCTTGTAATATGCAAGGTTGCTTCATGTTGCCTCTTGATCTTGGGTGTGCGACAATTTAACATCATTACAAAGGAGATCTTTTGAACCTCCATGAAGCTCCGAAACACTGGGGACGGTCAGAGGATCAGAGCACTGCCATCCTGCACCTTAAGGCCATCGATATGTGGTCCATAGGCCAGGAGGGCCAGCCACGGCCACAACTCGGGGTGTGAAGGAATGTGAAGGAACACGAAGGAATGTGCGAAGGAATGGCGAAGGAATGGCAAATTATTACCAGTCTGTTGGTAGTCTGTTGGTTCATAGGGATGTTTTTGATACTGGTGAAAAGCATTGATGACAGGTGTACATGGATTTCTCCTTGTCTATCCTGTTGACTCCCAAAGGTTTTTGTTTCAGAGTTGTTTCATTTGTTCCACAAAAGTATTTCATAGTTGTTCAGTATGGATAGAAATCCTGCGGATTTGTTCAGTTCCGGGCTCTGCACAGGCTGCATCTTTGCAGAAATGCTCAGGCGAGACAGCGAAACTCCAGCTGGAAACACATTGAAACTCCGCAGACCGGAACCGGATGTACCGGTACAGCTTGAATTTTTGACCACGTTGGAACCGTTGGAACTTGCACATTTTTCAAGTTGATCGTTTCATTTGGAACTCATTTATGTATATGTCCTCAATTCAGCATCATTCAGTGTAAGGGTAGCAAAAAGAATGACATAGCAGAATCTAATGCAAACGTCTTTAGCTCATTCCCAGCAAAAGTCAACGGACAAGCTCGACATGAAAACTGCCTTGTGAGTTATTGCGAATTGTGGAGAGGCGGAAGCCATTGCTCCCGGGAAAGAACACGCAGCATCAGTTGAATCTGATCGTTAGCCATTTGGGCTTCCCCGACTCTGAAACCATTTCCAGGACTCCGAAGACGATGAACCCATGTGTGAACCTTCAACATGAACGGTTGAAAGATGTTGAAAGCATTTAAAGAAGTGGGTTTTAATATGTTTTATTCTTCATTCCTGGCATTTCCTGAAGTGCTATTTTGAGTCCGTCGCAGAAAACAGGCCGTTGCTGACAATGTCACCCCTTGCACCCGTTGCACCAATCCGCCAGGATAAAGAACGAAAAGTGTCGAAAGTTCCTGGAGCAGCTCAGCGACAAGTCATGCTATGTCAACTGCAGTACGAAGCCTCCACGAGATATCTTACGTATCGTAGATTGCGTCATGCAAAGCATACAATGTTCACGGCATGCAACTGGACGGTCAGGCACCAACAAGAGCGAGTGCTTGAAAACGAAAGCACACATTATGGTGAAATAATGTCGTCATTTGTGTTGTATATAGCGTGCATAACATATATTGATAAAATCTTGAAACATATCATCAACAGGGTGTTTTGAGTGTTTTGTTGTCTTCGCAGTGCTTGCTGTAAGAAACACAACCCATATCCACGAGATTCAATCAATGATAAGTTAGACCTAGGATACTCCCGACGCTTCCGACAATTTCGACAAAATTGGATCCTAGCACTTCGTAACTGCAACCATACTTCGCAGCATTGTTGAAGAATTTGTTGAAGCATGCAACTTCGTTAAACATACGATAAGTCGACAGGTCGCTACTCTTACCATCAACACTATTGATATCGTACTTAGTAAACTGCTGGCTTTATTTGCATTCCAAATATAACGATTAATCAACTAATCGAATGATAGGTGATGATCAGGTGGTGCATGGCGTTTTGAATTCAAGTCGGTGTTTTTTACACCGATCCAACATGAAACATGATATGTCACGTCTCTATATATAGAATTAAGTATTGACATCATTTTCCTGTTCCGTTGGGCCGCTCAGGTCGTTGCCGAAGACGGCGGGGCCTCAGCTGCTCTACGAGGCCGTGGGGCCGCAGCCTCCGCACATCATCGAGCTGCTCAACGCCACGTCCCTCGACAACGAGGAGACACGGACAACAGATACGACGAGACATGAGAAACGACACAACCTGAGACAAGGTCCTGACAAGGTATGTCACAGTCTGAGATTCGGAGTTGTGAAATTTCTCAAGTTGTGACAACGATGCTGTTAACGACGAATGTTCACCCACACAATGCATGGCACTTAGCAATTGCACGAATCCCACCATACTTACACACAATGATTTTTGTAATCCCATCACAATCCAGAATACACCAGACCAGTATAATTCCCCACTTATATACACCAATCATGAACACAAAGGCCCATCCAGCAGTTTCACAATAGTTTAACAATTGAGTCGAGTCATGTAAAATCCCAATAGACCACCGCTTCCATCGCTTCGGCTTCCGCTTCGGCTTCCGCTTCGGCTTCCGCTTCGGCTTCCATCGCTTCATCCAAGGCTCCAGTTCGACCCAGACCGGCGGCTCACCGTGGAGCAGGCACTGGAATTGCCCTACTTGGAGCAGCTGCACTGCCCTGAGGACATCTCCGCTACAGGGGAACCCGAACAACGGGGGAAGAAAATTGGGAAACTCAATGGAAAAATGGAGATGACATGATTGATATATGATGGATATATGATGGATATATGATGGATCATGATGGATCCAATGGATGACGGAAGTGATGGTATTTTAGGCCAAGTGTTGGTCAGATATGATGATTTCGCCACCTCATACATGTTTTGATCCTCCATTTCAAACACGGAAACAACATAGATCGCCATGTTTTTGGACATATATGAAAGATATTATCACCAAGTTGTTCCAAGTTGTTCCAAGTTGTTCAAGGTTAAGATATGGGAACATTAATTACTACTAATTGAACCCCCAACGAACCGCAACTCGATCCTTTCCGGCTCCAGGATGAGCCATCGTGCCCGTTGATCGACCTGAGCGACTTCGAGTTTGAACGTCGCAAAATCGATCTGGCGGTGCCGTGGATTAACCCATGCGGAAGGAGATTTCTTGGTTCAGGATTTCTTGACTCATTTACTGATAGTATTTGATATAGTATCTTATACCAGTGAATTATAGGAATTTACACTTCACTATACTATTAATCACCATCCTGAAGTACTTTTTTGGGGAACCGTGGTCATGGAATTTGCAAACCACTAGAAGGGATTGGCACTTGGACATTCGCCAGCTTAATGGAGATTGTTGTGGTTGATTGGAAGTATGGAAGAATTCCTTCTCAAAGGACAATGTTCATTGGCGGATACTGTATTATTTTGGCGATCTCATACAAAAGAAATCAAAGTCTCATGGATTTGAGGACGACAATGTGACTTGCGCTCAGTGCCACATGATTTACCGATCCCAATTTGGTGCCATGTGATTTCTCAGGTTCTGTTCTGTTCTGTTGGGATGGGGAATTCGTCAGACTGAATTCTGGACCCGGAATTTGACTCACCAAGGCACTCAGAGAAGAGATTTTTCTGGAGGCTTCGCCGCGGGTTTTTACCAGTCATCCAGCTAATTAGCAGCTAATTGGCTTGATATTTCATCAGGTGTTTCTATTGCACAAGTGATTGGTGATCCTTTTCTGTTGATCATTTGCATTTGTTGCTCTAATCACCACCTAAGTTCACCTGTGAAGTATTTATGTATTGTCATTGAGGACGTCAAGAGTTTGGCACAAGTGATAGTTCAGCACTTTAGTTGAGTCTCGACGAGGCATCTGGACAAAGTTTGGTGTAGCAAAGAACCATTTACATATCACGGCAGAGGTATTCATGGGCAAAGCCTCTTTTTTATGCAATAGGCATCTTATTTGCGGCCTATTGCAAGGGTCACCCGGTCACGCCTATGCATCTGCCAGGCCCTTCGCTACCATCCAGAACTGCAGTTGCGGTACCTGCAGGAGCAACAAGCCTTGGGTACTGGACATGATATTTGTTGCCACCTCAGAACCGGCACAACGCGATACAATGGCCAACATTGAAAGTCTTCAAGGCAGAGAAACCAGGAACTATTGATGTTGGTATATGTTGAGCTTTTCTTTGAAGCTGATCGTCAGGAAATTGGGGGGTGGTTTTTCATGTCGTCATCCACATATACTTTGCAGTGGAAAGTATAGCTTGTGCACTTTGTCATCAATGCGTCCAAGATCTCCAAGATCAAGAACCGAACCAACGGTTTGACCAGGTTTGACCAGTATGCCGGGGATGCCGGGTATTTTCGCCGCGTTCCTGACCAAGGCTCCTACCGTTTGTTGGCTCCAGGAGAGTGCGGCAACCCAGACAGTCCGGGCTCGGGATATCTGAGGAAAGAAGGGAATGAATCCATCAGATATCTGATATTATTTGATGGACAAGAACAGAATAAAACATGAATGGATAATGAATAAAACATCATTGGTCGGATTCATGATCGTCCTGAAAACACACGCAATCTACATCACCATCACGATCGTCTTCAACATCACCAGCGTCACCAGATGTCACCAGCATCACAGGACAACCATCATCGCATCAGCACATAGGGTTTTGAGATCAGACCTGCAAATGAGTCTTGCAGCAGTTTCAACTTTTTGGCACATTGGTAGGGGGCGCGGCTGACAAATTTCGGATAGGGAATAATTAGCGCAGGACATGCTGTTAAATGTTGTTTGGATATTTTCACCACGGTCATATTCTCTGTCTCACAATACTGAGGTCGCAGTACGATGAGGATGGCTCTAGTTGAAACTCATTGCTCTCCCAGAATCCTTTTACTCGTTCTACCCCAGCCATGGACAAAAAGAATGATGCACAGAACCCTCTAAAGACTCCACAATAACAAGATGATCAAGTTTTGGAAGTTTTTCTGGCGCTGATTTCCAAGGAGACATGAACGAAGTATCCATGCGCAATCCCTGATACTTGCATGACTTTGAGATCACAACGGATTCCAAGATTGCGCCAGCCATGGAAAGTGTGGCAGATGAACCTATAGAGTTTCCACTGGTTTTCCCCTGCAACGGAGATACGTTTGGGAGAGTGTGAGTTTGCATGAAGATCGAGATGACAAGAAAGGAGGGAGCCAACGACATCCAAAGCAGCCGTGTTACAGAGCGGCTGACATCAACAGCCACAACCTCGATTCCTATTTCATCTCAAGAGTTGCTCGGAAAATGAAACATGATGAAACATAAAAGAACTGAATGTGATGAAACATGTGTTGAATGCGGCTTTGAAGTTTTCATATGTTTTCATGAAACCTGAACGGCCAACGACATCGGTCTTTTCCGTGGCGCCCTGGCTCTGCTCGTTTCAGCGCGGTGTTTTCCCCCGCTTTGCTCGGGGTGCGGCGCGCTTTGCGCTCCACCGGGTGAAGCAGATCCACCGCGACCAGACGAAAAATGGAGAAGTCGGGAGATGTCGATGTCGGGCGATGTCGCTGATGTTTGCTGGGAGATGTCGGATGTTTGGTATGTTTGGTGGGCCATGGGATGATGGATAACGATTGGATAGTGATTGGATAATGTGAAGAGGTGGATATGGTTTGCGACGAAGTTGGAGAAGATCATGTAGTACAGTACATGGTAGCACATGGTAGTGCATGATAGTACTTGGTGGTACTTCGTAGTACTTCGTACATCTTCTTACATCTTGGTACTTCGGTGCATGGCATTATGTGATGATTTCTGGCGTTCATCACGTGACCGGCGTGGCGAGGGCGTTCAGAACTCGCAATGGCTAAATGGGGCAGTCAGTGACCTTGCACCAGCGACCAAGCGACGGCGAAGGAAAAACGTTGAGCCACGTTGAAACATCCCAAAACAGCCCCCATCAGCGCCCATCTCATCCGCAGATATTTCACCACCGCAATTTTCACTATCCATGTCATCTCGATGCCGTCCATCCACTCCAACGGTCCGTCAGAATCCATGACATGTTTGTCATATCTCTCCAACTGATCGGTCCAAACATGTCCAAACTATCTATGACGAAGATCTCGCGCGCCTGGTCACCGGATCTCGTGAGATTTGCAGCGACCCGACGTCAATGTACGGTTGGACTTGCTGACTTGCGTTCGAAAGAGATTCTTGCAGCAAGATCGCTTGTGATGTCTTTCTTCTGCCAGGGTCCTTTCAGCGACTTCTCCTTCAGAACTGTTTCAAGTTCTTCTTTTCGTAGCGTATATTACCCCCCAAACAGTCTTTGGTTTAAAGATTGCTAGGAAAAAAAGAGTTTTGAGTTGACAAGTCTTTGCCACGGGTTTGTCCTGAGCGCTTCTTAAGTGAGATCGTCGCACAGTTTCCCCAACAAGTCACCGTCTTGTCGCGCACCACTTCAACACATGCGGGTTGCTTCGGTTGCTTCGGTTGCCACAGATCGGATCGGAAGACCTTCGGAGTACAACGATGTGGACGGAGGTTCTGCTGCGCCTCGACGCAAAGCAGCGGATTTCGATGCGAAACGATGCGCAACGATGCACCAAAGGACGGGTGGTGAGGCCCGCATTGGACACACCTCCGGCATCGTTTGCTCACACCGTCACCGCCACAATAACACAAGAAATAGCAAGAAACACCAAGAAACATCATGTGACTCAGGTGCGAAATGTTGTCAAACAATTTGTGAAGAACACATTGGATCGTTCGATGGCTCATCATTATGTTCACAGTTAGAATTGCAATCTAAAGGTATAACTCGGTATAACGGTATAACCGGTATAACCTCAAACTTGGACAAGTTTTTTTTTGAGTATTCTTCCTGGTCTTCCAGAGTTGTTGCGACATGTCTCAAACCTGTCGTGGAATGTGCACAACTTTCACCAAACCTAGAACAGGCAAAACCTGGGAATGCAAAACCGTGTATTCATCTTCCGCAGGGCACGGAAAAGTATCCTGGGAGGTGGGCTACTCGTAGCGTGTCGAGATACTGCGGAGCGTTGTGACTACGTCCACACATTATTGCCATTGTTCCTAGGACCTCCAAAGTAAAGTAAATTCACATGAGGTTAAGTTTCCGCCCTAAAACAAAGGTTTACGCTCGTGACGGAACAAAGTGCTCGTTTTGAAAAATATGTTCGTCACAGGTCTTTACAATCTGTGGTGTTGCACTTTTCTCTCCGAGTTGCAGCGGGGTGTTCAAACAAACACTAATAGATGCACCTGAGAAGTCCTTGGGGGTCTAGAAGTAACGTTTTTTTTTTATTTGCGCTTTTTTGCGCCGATTTGCGACCGTTTTGCACATTTTTTGCGCTACGTTTGCGAGCGTTTGGGTCGAAAGGGTAGGGGAGCATAAATTTAAATGACGTTGGAGGTTCCTGGTTGCACTATGCATTTAGTATGCATTTAGTATGCATTAGTATTCTTCAGAAATGCCAAGTTCTTTGCGTCCAATCAACAGCAAGCGGAACTTGGGGTTGGTTGCAACTGGTGAACCGCAAGTGCAATCCGCAAAAAGACACTGTTGTCAAAACAGGATTCATGCACGGAACCCCTACAAAAGGCGGCAGTTTCAAACACGTGCCCCCATGGGCTTCAAGGTGATATTTAGTGACGAATCGCCTGCATGAATACCATGCCTGTGAATAGCATGCAACCAACGGACTCGGGAGGACCCTCTGGGGCGCCTATTCGATCTCAAGAAGACGTAGAACAAGCTACCTCCTATTGACTGCTGGATTCCCCAACAAGCCGCCCAAGGTCACTACACAACCTTTGCAAACTAATTGGGCCCCCCATGTTCCCACTATTTTGAAGCCTGTAGGATCTTCTTAGCCAATTCTCCATGCACGTTCGATTTCAAGGTATGCAGCTGTTTGTTTTGCTGCCCAAGCCCCAGCACTGAGACCGCATGTGTTCGCTCACACCCAGGTGCCGTAGCACCTGTACACAAAGCATTGCACACCTGTATACCAGGGCCACATGCCAAAACCCATGCGATGTGTTTCAGTCATCGGTTGTCCATGTTGCATACCACCTTCATGTTATTGTACCCCAGTCTCAGAAGCACACAACAGCCTTTGGCCCGCACCTATCTCCGATTTCCTAACTATTAGAACCATGACAACGCTCCTGTTTTGCGGTCTCTTTCTAGAACCATGTTCCATGGTTCCTTGCCCACTGCACGTTTTACAACACTAGAACCCAGACAAACTTCTTCACGGAAGCCTCCAAAAGAACAAGCAACGTACTTTGGTTTGCATGTTTTTATGGTGGTTTGTCGCTTTGGTGTTGTCAGCTACACAAACAAACGACAGAAAGTGGGAAGGCGGCAGCATTTTGCAATCCAGATCAAAGACGACGGTCTCGGCCAGATGCGTGTAAGACTGTCGTGTGCGCGGCCCCTCCCTCCTACAAATGGTGACGCCTTTTCTTTGGTTCCTCCCAAGGGTCATCTATTTCTGTGTTTTACTCTTTGTTCATGGACCCTTGTTGATACCATGTGATGTTGGACACATACGCTGAGAGAACACAAACACAAAGCAAGGAACCTCGGGCAGAGTCGGGCAGAGTCGGGCAGAGTAAACAAAAGAAGACGCCTGTGAGGGTGGCAAATGCAATCCCCAAACCGCGGGTCACTTTTTTTTTGGTAACGCACACGCTGTGTGTCTTGACAGCCGCTGTGGCCTACATTGGCGCATCTCTGCAATGCCAGGGGTGCAATGAGCAATGCAGTGCGTGGTTGGAAGCAAGGCATGCTGGGAATCACATTACTATGATACGCTGCAATATGTATATACATACTATAATGTGATGTGCAGGCAATGTACGCGGCATTGGACTATGTGTAACATATATGTAAATATACGCAACATGTTTCTACGCGACAAACTACTAGAATTCAGGGGCATAGGAACTTCACAAGTGTATGGTGTGGTATAACATGAATTTTGAGGCGGTGATGCAAGATGTATGGTGAACTTGTTTTCATTTAACGTCTTTGATCCGGCCGCATCTTGGGTCCCATCACATCACCACATCTCACCTCACCCCTTCTCTTGGGCTACTTTGTATCACTAACTGTTCTATCTTTTCAATATCCCTGTGGGAATTCATACAAAAGGGGGTTCGGGAAGCCAAAACAAGGCTGATTTTATAAGCCAGGGTCCCAGGGAATGGTTGGGGGAACAAACCTTTTCTGGATCAGCTTAGTTTCTGGATTTTGTAAGTTTGATTTTTGACAATGTTGAGGTTATTCAATTTTGGTTCCCCTGCGCTGGAATGCGCTGGAGGTTGGAACTCAAGAGGATGATTTGGGTAGATTTTAAACATGCTAGTTTCTTCAGAGTCGCGCCCTGGCAAACAGAGGGCCTATTGCACCTTCATGCCTCAAAATTTAAAAATTCATGGAATGATTTGAGGTTGCCTGGCGTGGCTTAGGCAGGCCATGAATTTGATTCTGTAAGGTGTTTGGTTCCAACACCCTTCCGTGAAGTAGCGTCCCAAAGCCTCCCAGGTATTTTTGACACACTAAAATATTACCCAGCCCCTCAATTGGGGCAAAAACGGATGTAAAACATGCTAGTTCGTGACCCAATTTTGCTTCCAACCGAATCCACGACTTGAAACCACCAAGGCCAATCAGAGAAACACGCACACTTCAAAACATGTTCCAACAGCAAAGGCATGCACAGATCTTATATTTGGATTCCAACTTGAGGGAAATGCGGATCCCTTGTAACATTTCGGTTCCAACACTGAAGGGATGCAAAATGTGTCAGCGACGTTCCGAGAGCAAGCACCAGAGCGTCGCTTGCATGACCTGAAGGAGAAAAGGGATAGACGCGCACCGTCGCTTCCGTTATTCGAAGACACGAAACGCAGGATGATGGCTGCATGGCGCGGGGCAATGAACAGTAATTGCCAAATTTGTGTCTTGCCTAGCATGCTACATGTGTGTGTTTATGGCCAAGTAGAATAGCGTATATAGTGTGGCACAAAATGCGTGCTCCTTGATGTGAAATGCAGGCTATTTGGGACGCACCCGGGCAATCAGTTTGTGCTTAAGTGCCAGTGGCCCGTTCCGAATGCGGGAGCAATGCTATGCTCACGTGCAATTGAACCTCGATACTGAAACACAAGTAGCATTTCCCTCAACCTCGTCAACCCCGCCCACCCACCTCATCATGAAGAACATGATGGCGACGATGAGCGTAATGTTGCCGTTGGAATAAATAGAGAGTCGGAGCGACGAATAAGTAGAGAGTCGGACCGAGTCCATTGGAAAATGTAATTTCCAAAGCTGGTTTCACTTTGTCATCCATTCAACGCATGGTATCCCTCCAGGCATTGCTTTCTACAGCCACCCAACCAACAACTGCACGAAGCATTCGGCGCTGCGCCACATTGATTCCATGAATTTGCGAAGCGACCAAAGGCAACAAAATTAAACCAAATAATTACCAAAATAATTCCAATAATGCAGTGGGACAAATCATTGCACCCAAATACTTCGCTTATACCTTCACGGAGGCATGTGTGTTTGTCAGTACATTCTCGTGTTTGCGACATTTCGCCCATACCATTGGCAGACGATGTGCAAGGTGAGTTTTGGATTTGTCGCTCAAATTGCCAACGAACAAGCTGCCCAAATGCTTGTGCATGGTTGTGCCATGCAGTGCTTCAACAAAGGAAACTCCCACTTCCACGTCGCAAGCATTCCCCATGTCAGAAATATACTAATTCTTTTTGTTCTGCTTGCATTCCATTGCAATCCCATGGTTGCCAATTCCACAGTCGACACTTTAATCAGCTACACCAATTCGTTCATTTCATGGTAGGCATGAAACAATAGAGGATATTTGTAAGCTATTCGTTCGCACGGAAATCGACGCCATGAGGGCGCGACTTTAATTTCCATTTGCGCGCTGTTGATTTTAAGGCGGCGTTGAACAAAACAGGGCTGATGAGCGACAAAATCGTCAAACATTTTCGAATCGGGGGTGGCCAGTCCCACGTCAAACCAAAAAAAATCACCAAAATATTCGAAAAAATCTTGTGGTTCAGGTGTATGTTGTACTGTTGTATGTCGTCGGATAGGTTCCCGATGCACATCATCCAAGCGATTCGACAAGGTAAACTCGGCCAAAACTTCTTCAGTTCTTTTGTTTCGTTCGACACGGATGTGTTTCCGTCACATTTGTGCACTTTGTTTCTGCAAGAAATCACCAGAGGTGAAACAGCTGGTTCTTGCAAACCAAGCCTCTGAATGCCAAGTGCCAAAACCATTGCACCGCAGCCCATCACGATGATTCCAAACACAACCCGACTTCCCATGCGTGGCTGCCCCATCGGCTGCGCCGCAGCCCTATCATCAGCTTTGGGGAAGAAGAGTGAAAGCGGTTTTCGCATGGTAGCGGAGCTGGTTCCGGGCTGTCCTGGGACCAGCAGGTTGGCGACACAACTTTCGGCGAGGAACACCGCGTAGCCTCTATAAGCACGCAGTGTTGCGAGCTGCGGGAAAAGAGGCCGCAGGTGGTGGAGAAGAAGGTGTTTAGCCGCGTGAGGGCTGAAGAAACCCAGGTAAGACCCGGTGGCGAGCGGTGGCTGCGGCAGAGCGGCGAGCTGAGAGAAGGGCCCTAAGAAAGTTAGCACGCGCTGCAAGGGCCAATGCCACCACGTGGGCAGGCTGTGATCGCGCCAAGGGAAGAGAATTTGAGTTTCGTCGAGGGGCTGGTTGCAGTCAGCACTGCAGCTGGGAACTCCAGACTTCTTGAACGCCCGCGACCCGGTGCCTGGAGACCTTCCTTCGCACAGCGGCGCAGAAGGCAAGGCACAATCCAAGGCAGTCTTCCCGGAGTGCCCACGCCAGAAAAGTTGGTGGACGTCGAATAGGTCCAAGCGCATCATGAAACGCATCAGCGCTACGAAGGCGGTCAAACATTTCCATCTCAGGCTCAGCCGCAGCATCGGTTGCCATAGGCCAAGGGATTCTTGAGGAGCCGGGCCATGAAGTTGGAGTTGATGAGGTGGCTCGCCATGCCTAAATTTTTGGGCCAGGTCCAGTTCAGCATCGTCCTCGTCAAGTTCATCGATTTAGTTTTTGTTGGTTTTGTGCCGTGCACGTCAATCATGTTATCGAATTTGGCGCGTGGCTGCGACCGCGGAAAGATCTCGACCTTCACCACCAACTAAACGTCCACATGGTGTTTGCCGACTTGACGCAACACTGTTCCAGGAGCAAGCCAGGAGGCACCGACATTGCCAGAGTCAGGGTCAAATTGAATGGCGACCAGAACCGGAGGACTCTTCCATTTGATGGTGTGGACGCGGTCAGTTGATTCACACCAGCATAAGCAGTTGATTGGCTCAAGTGTTGGCTCACGTTTTGGCTCCCCCGGCGTTTGAGAAGGCGCCATGCCGCTTTCACAAGAACAAATCGAAAATTTAAACAATGGAGAGACAAAGGTGCAAGTTCAACAAGAAAATCCAAAAACTCCTGGTTCAAAAGCATGGAAACGTTTAGAAAAGTAGAAGTGCGCGAAAACACTGGGTGAATCCAAAGAACCGGAAGCAAGCTGGCGGGACTGGTCGTCCGATTTCGAAAAGGAATATTTCAAGATCATCAAGGATGAAGTGGAGATAGAACTGTGACAGGAAAAGCGAATGCTCAAGAAGGAACGCCTCACAGAGAAGCACTTGCGCGTTCAAAGGCCTCAACACGCGACAAAATTTTGCAACCAAATTGGACAGCTCAGTCATCGTCACTGGAACGGGACAATAAATGTCCCCGGCGACCGTTCAAGCATTGAGGATGATGATGCGAGAGGAGTTACCCAATAGCATTCAGGACATGGAGGAACGTCTCAGCCAACATGGACAATTACATGCACGATATTCGAGCCGACCTTCATGAAGAAAAACAAAAACGAGTACAGTTAGAAAAACGCATCCAAGAATTTGAGCAAAATTTCGAGTATGCATCCTTGTTCCAACGCCTTTCAAAAAACGAGGATCAGTTGTCAAGACAAACAACGCTCCCGGCCGAAACGGAACCAGTTGACAAGTCCATCGTCGTTCTTGGTGGCTTTGTCGGAAAAAGTTGTCGAGGAAGCGGAGAGCAGGGTCCGGGATATCATGACGCATGTGGTTGGCTTCAAAGACTTGGAGGTTACCACCAGTGATCCTCCAATCGCGTTTTTGCATTTTGCATCGCAAACGCAAGCATTCGGGGACAAAGAAAGAACGTTGGAATGCAAACATCCAAACTGTGGGCTTTAGAACATCGATCAGCCTCGAAACGCAAACAATGCAAGACAGGCAGCAAACTCAAGAAATTCCAGATCGAAATTGGACACATTGCTGCGCAAAACGTGATCGTGAACTATAAGTCATTCAAGGTGGTCGTCAAAACCCAGGGCAGGTTGCTTCCGGTGGCTTTGGTCCCGCCCAGCAGAGCATCGCATGGATGGATGAGAAGATCATAAACCAAAAAATTCGAGATGCCATGGAGGATTTCATGGCGGAGTTGGAATAGGACCAGGGTAAAAAAGGCGCCAAGTGGATCGGTAGCAGACGGTTTTGGAATTCCAGTGTTGGACAACCGTTGGCTCCCGAAACGGAAAATGCTGCAGGTACCACTCCTTTACATGAATTCGTTTCCTCGCATGTTGCAGCCACAAATGTGCAAAGTGTCCGGGGCAACGATCGTTTTCAAGATTTTTTGTTTGAATTGGATTCTGCGACTTTTGACTTGTTTTTCTTTTTGGAAGCAAGTAGTCCGTCATTTCGAACTGCTGGGTGCCGCCATTGGCGACGATGCTTTTGTCCCTGCGCGCAGAGGCAACCGGGCGGCTCAAGCAGGCGACTTTCTGGATGCTGTTGGAGAACTCGAGGACCCACAGGTCGCTCTTCGGCTGCTTCGGGCTTCCGCTGGGTTTGCCCGCATGCTCCACAGCATTCGCTGCAACACCCCTGCACCTCAGACATTGGCCCTGGACATGTTTGATGGTATGGTTCGCCGGAGATTCGGGGACTTCACTGGGCTTCATCCCAGCACCTTGCAGTGGAAACAAATTTCCTTGGGCTTGGCTCATGGTGGCCTTGGTTTGCGGTCCACCTTGACCCATGACCCCGCTGCTTTCCTCGCCTCCTTGTCCTCCACCTTGGCCTCTGCATCTGAGCTTGACGCCGGCTTCTCCATTGACGAGGCAAAAGCCAGCCCTGAGGTTGCTGCAGCCTTGTCATCCCTCAATGCTCAGCTGGCTGGAACAGCGGGCTTCAGCTTGGATGCTGCCCTTGTCTGCAAGCAGCAGGTTCTCTCCAGAAGGAGCAACTAGCAGAAGCCACGTTGGCAGGCCGGGCCACTCTGGTCCGAAGCTTCGGCTGGTGGGCGCGCTTTCTTGTTGGCCGCCCCAGTTGGGCGAACCCGGATGGAACCAGCTGCCTTCATTTCTGAGCTCCGTGCCCGGCTTCAGATCCCTGATGCGGATGTTGACTCCTGGTGCCCTCGCTGTGACGCTGTCCCTGACACGCACAGCTACCATGCTGGGTCTGCGCCGCCGGAGGGGAGCGGACCCAACGCCACCACCGTGTCCGGGATCTTGTTTTTGGATGGGCGCACCGAGCCGGTTTAAGACTCGAACTTGAACGTCCAGGCCTCCTTTTGCTTCAGCACCCAGACGACACGTGGTTTCGGGGGTGTTTCTTTACAATTCATTCTTCATTTTTTGGCATCATGGCCTCGGTCGGGTGGTTTTTTCCCCTTTTGTTGCATTGGTCAGCCATTGCAACGTGCGGATTGACTCGCACACCCTCGTACAGTTGCCACTCCCTTTTCCGACTGGTTTAGGCCACGTGGAAGCTTGGCGTGAAAAAGTGGAAGAGGGTTTCATGACAAGTGGCGGCACAAAAATGTTCATGAGGGGCGAGGAAAATCACAGACGCGTTGTTATTGCGTTGTCAAAATCTTATCTGGAAAAAATCAGTTATCTCTCATTTCATGCCTATTCATCCCGAGTTTGTGCTCTACAGTTTTATTCTGGCGATCTTCGCTTCCATTGTTTTGCTTGCTATTTCTCGACATCATGGGACACTGCCAACCATGTGATTGAAGTCTATGAAATGTTAAATCTATGGCTGGACGCATGTGAATCGGATGGTCCAGTTCCTATGTTTGGCGGTGATTTCAATGCAAATGTGGGAATGCCACACCCGGAAGATGATTCAGAGTTGGTTGGCACTTGTGGCATTGGCACCCGGAACGATAAAAGTTTGCTCTTTTTACGGTGGGTTGGCATGCATGAGCTACAAATTTTAAATCGCTTGAGATCGGAGACTTTCAAAACTGACAATTAAACTTGTCGCAAAACAGCCGATGGAGCCAAGGTATGGTTAGATTTAATAGTTGGTCATGTGCGCTGCTTGTGTGATGTGAGTTGGGTCGACGATCCTTTTCCAATAGGTCTTGACCACAGGTGTCGCCACTGCCGCCTGAAAATCCGTTCCTGTGTGCGATATCGAACATACCCACGCAAAAAATATAAAACTTGGATCCCGAATTTTTTGATAGCGGGCAGCCCTCTGCATTCCAGCTATCAATACGGGAAGCGCTTACAAACATGAACGTGCCCAACTTGGAAAACCTTGAGGCAACACCTTTAAACAACGCAAAGCATGGCACATGTCAAACACAAAGCTTTGGCTTTCGAATTTCACATTGCTTAAAGGATACGCGCTATCAACGCAGGACGGGTGAGGAGCGGAAAGAAGAGTGTTTGTGGAAAACATGCTCACGGCAAATTTGATGCTGGACAACGCGACATTCCTAAGCATTCGACAGGGTGAAGTGGGAAGCTCTCTGGGATGCCTTACCTGCAGGTGGCATATCGGATCATCTAATTTCAATTCCTCAGCTGTTATATCACAATCAACTTGGGGATTGGGGTCGCAGCGGTAGTTTTCAAATTCAGGCTGGCGTGATGCAAAGTTGCGTATTAAGTCCGCGACTGTTTTGTTCCGTTTTGCAATTCGCAATGAAGAAGTGGAGGGTCAACACTCGTTTTGTTGGTTTCGAAGTATCAGATGGCTTGCCATGGTTTTTGGATTTGAGATTTTGCAGATGACTTTTTTTTTCGGCCGTCATCGCGCAGAGATCGGAAGGATTTTGGATTCGTTGGTGGTTCATTTGGAAGCAGTAGGATTGGACTTAAATGAAACCAAAAAATGTTGTGTTGACAACCAGTGCCCAACCCCCGGAAGCATTGATCACACCAGGTGGTTTGTCGGTACAAGTCCTGAATAGAAACATGGGCCACAAATGGCTGGGATGTATGCTCATGTCCCACATCAAATTCGCGGCGTCAAATTCATACCTGCCCCAAACTATAAGTTTCAAGCAACCCGAACTAAACTTTGAACCAGCCCTGACCACACTTTCATTCAACGCCAAATAAAAAAGTGAGGTCACCGCCAAACAAGCCCAAATGCGATGTTAAGCAGCAGCATTGGCAGCACAAATTGCAAACAGCACGAACTGTCGAAAACGCTGCCATCATGCAACTTTCTCTACAAAATCATGGGCCCAAGATGAAAACTGAAAAAATAAGCGGACTAAGGGCTAGATAGAAATTACCTAAGCAATTTGGAAGGTAATGCGTCACTGTTGTGATGCTGCCCGATAAACCGGTTTAGTCAAAAAAAAATTACGTCTTAGTTAAAATTAAGGATTTTAGCTAAAACCTAGATTTCGGGGATAAAATCCTAGGTTTTAGCTAAAACGATCATTTTTCCCAAAACCTAGTTTTTTAGCTAAAAAGGTAGTTAACTATGTTCCAGAACCTTTTAACCATTTCCTAGGCTTTAGCTAGAATCCTACGTTTTAGCTAAGTCAGCGGGGACCAAGTCAGCGGGGACCAAATTTCGAAGAAGTTTGGTCGAAACTTCGATCAAACTTCGTAGCTACTTTTCTTGGAAAAAAGTAAAACTTCGTACGAAGTTTGGCTGCTTTCAACAACGAACCTTCGAAGTTTTGATGCTGCTTTGGGCCATGATGTTTGATCTCTAGGTCATGATCTTTCAGACAGGAGTATACATATATATATATATTATATGGAGAAATCTCTCACTGTATATGAAGTAACTCTCTCAAGGTATTTATTTTGGGGAAATTCTCAAGGCATTTGTGAAGGGAATTTCTCCAGATATATGGACGGGAATCTCTCAAGGTATATGGATGAAAACTACCACACAAGACTTGGAAGCATTTTTTTACACCTCAGAGTTTTTGGAACATGTTTCATCTAACCAAACCCATTCTTACCTGCAGAAAGTTGAATTTCAGAGTTTGCCACGCCTTGAATTCCCGAATGTAGGACTTTTACAGATTTTGCACCGAAACAAAAAATTCACATTCACAACCTTGATTCAAACATATCTTAACGCCATTTTTTGGTGGAAGAAACCCGAAGTTTGTTTTTATGTTCGATCATGTTATCTCTGAACATAAACTGCCAATGGAATGACAAATTTGGATTGATTTTGCATGTGTTGTTGGTGTGTTTCTGGATTGTGTTTTGAAATCACGTGGTAAATAAATATGCATGACTTTGAACAACCGCTTGTTTCAACAGTTTTTTTTCGTGAGGAAATTGCAGAGTGTGAGAGAAACCTTGGGAACTGCATGCGCATTATACACCTTGTGAGAGTGAGAGACACTTTGAGAGCTGCCTGCATCACACCTTGAGAGTGAGAGAAACCTTGAGAGCTGCCTGCATCACACTTTGAGAGTGAGAGAAACCTTGAGAGCTGCCCACTGGGACACCTTGTGAGGAGTTACCTGGAGGGACTTCTTGTGAGATTTAGTGGGGTGTCTGTGACATCTTGTGAGAAGCAGCTTGAGATACAACGTGATGTTTTTTCACTGAACTGAACAGTTTTTTCATGTTTCACCGTGGACAGAAAATAGGTTGGACATGACAGAAAACGTCAAGGCTGCACATGAAACAAAACTTGTTTTTGGACACTGCAACTGCCTAACCTTGAGAACCTAGATGTTAAGATGTGACAACCCGCATGTCCCTCAACATGCTTTCCGATGTGCAACGTTGCATTGGTTCAACCATAGGCCTTGAGCCTTGGCGTATGACAACAAAAGAGCTGCAGATAGAACAGGCATTGAGTTTTGACATGGTAGCGGAGCAGTGATCCCAACACAGCCTGGTACAATCAGGAACTACGGGTGAGCTCCAAACAGTAAGAAGCAACAGCAGGTAAAGCAACGCACAACAAGCACAACAATGGCAGCACAACCCAGCACAGGCCAAGCAGATGCAGTAACAACAATGCACAGATACAAGCTCCCACCTCCTCACTTCAATGGGGAGTACTCAACATACGAAGACAGCAACCAACAAATCACCAACGCCTTCATTGACCAAGTAGCCAACAGCCCAGAACAAGCAACAAGATGGAAACGACTAGCAGCAGACCTTTAGTTCATACTGATCAACGTTTGCACAAGGCCAGCAGCAACAACGTGCAGACAGAACGCAATCAACTCCAACGGGCCCGAGACCTGGAGGCAGCTACGCTTCAGATTCAGCATTCCAACAGGCACAAGGTCAGTTGGATACCTCACCAAACTTATCAAGCCAACACTTGATGAAACAAAGTTTGAGGAGTCCTTCGCACAATGGGAACACGACGTGCAACGATACGAGCAAGACAACGGAACACCCTTGCCAGATGGCGTCAAAATTGCC
>BGPT01000099.1:473895-492296 GCA_003297045.1 Symbiodinium sp. clade C Y103
TTCCGATGTACAACGTTGCATTGGTTCAACCATAGGCCTTGAGCCTTGGCGTATGACAACAAAAGAGCTGCAGCTACAACAGGCATTGAGTTTGACATGAGAGAGAGAGAGAGGGACAGCACTTTGAATCTTTCTGTATGGACTCTTTGAATCTACTCTGAATCTTTCTTTGGTGAGTCCCAGAATGATATGGAACACTCTCATAGGCACTTTACATGGTACACAGCATTGTACAGTTTGTTCCTCCTGTGGTCTCCCTCAGTTTCCCTTAGTCCCTCGCCTTCTGCGCATCTTCCGGGGGCACGGCACATCGAGACACTGCATCTGTCCTTGTGTTCAACGGAGTCAAATATAGCAGGCTGTATGACACTCAGTATATCAGTATATCTGTCATATCACTTCAGCCAGGTAAATGCAGGCATACTTTGAAATAAGAAACAGCAGCAGCAGCTTGGTACCAGCTTGCTACTGCTCATGTTTCTCATCAAAGCTTTGCATTTGGATCCTCGACAACTTTGGAGAAAGGCGATCTAGAAGCTTTGGCAGGGGGTTCTGGCATCTCAATCTACGAAGTGCCACTACACGGCAAACTGGATAAAGCCAAACAGTCTGCGAGCAAACAAATACTGAGAGGAAACAACGCCATGCGAGTAGCCTATGCTCTTGAGGCGACAAAAGTCCAAGACTGACTGATTGGGAGAAAAGCAAGCAGCAAGCAGCAAAAGCAAAAACATGCAAAAACAAACAAGAAGCAATGCTCATAGATTTCCAGAACGTTAGTCCTGCAGGATGGCAATACCATGTGATATATTCTTAGCAGCCACCAATATACACAGAGAAACGAGAACGAATGGGACACCCAGTCACTGTTTGAAAGGAGGCTGTGTAAATTGAGAAGGATGAGCAAATCTTGCAAGACTGCTGCTTCAGCTGCCTTTCATTGGGAGTGGACTCCCTTCCAAAATCATTTCCAAAATCATGTCCGAATCATTTCCCAATTTTTTGTGAAAAATTTCCAAATTTGTTCAGGCTGAATCTGTTCAGAGCATCCAGGCGTGGTGCGTCTCATTGATCCAAATATAGCCATTCCTCACAGTACCTGAGCGTCAGACTGTTGTCAGACTAGCGAGATGAAAGCGATGCAATGTTTGGCTCCAAAACGGAGCTGGGTAGAAAACAAAAATGTCGAAAACATGCAAAATCCAGCAGTTATCTTGTTTCAAAGTGTAGGACCAGTGTAGGAGTGTAGGACTCAATGCCGAGGAGCTTTGCATCTTGAAAGGCGGTGGGTCTGCTAGAGGTAGCCTTTGCAGGCGACTTTGGTAGCTATGCCGCAGATTCTTTACGAATGAAAGTCCAGGTCGATGACCCTGAACTCTTGTACGTCCAGAACATACGCATCTTTTCTTCACTGGAAACAAAACAGAGAAACTCAGAGAAACTCAGAGAAACAAATCATTTCAATTCCACTTCACGCTGAGGCACATCGTATCCGCAAGGAAAAGAAGTGGGCTCAATGCAAAGGCACAGCGAGGTTCATCCGAAAATTCCTTGCTGGTTGGCGTGAGGTTGCAAAGTCTTCCTTTCAAACCTTTAAAAGTCATACAGAGACTGCTCGCAGAGACTGCTCGGAAAAAATGAACCACGCCTTTCCCAACTTTGGATTTTGTCGCTGGCAACCAATCGCTGTGTCACTTACACGAACTATGCTCAGGCCCCATCTCTTCCCAGAATCTTCAGCTGCTCATCTGGTTTGACGAGCAAGCACATGTCCTAAAATGTTTGCGAGCAAGCACATCTGACAGAAGCCTTGCAATGGCAAGGCCGTGGATTCCTCGCCGCTGTTGAACGTCACAAGGCCCACGACAAATGCTGAGCCAATGCAGCTTCGTGACAGTAAATGCCCACTCCTGCAGCTCACTATGGTAGCACGTCAATGAAGTGGAGGCCAGCTATTAGCGTTCTTCCCATTCAAAGCTGTGTGTCTTGCTTGAAAAGTGAAGAGCAAAAAAACTCTTCAGACGTCAAACTAGCTCTTCTGAATGCAACGTGAGAGTCACTGTTTGATATTATTCCAAACCCTATCCAAAAAAAAACATGCAATCGACGATGCACACAGTGAGACAAACAGGCAAACCAACAAGACTACTGATTGAAGCAAACTAAGAAACTAAGAAATTCCGTGTCAAAATGTCTTGCACCTTGCCATCAGGGCCAGGCCCCCTGGCTTCAAAGATTTTTCTCTCGATGTCGTGAATTCCTTGAACCATGACCACATGCCACGCTTTCTTGTGACAATGCTGACCCGTCCAAAGGCAAACTATGAAAGTGACCAAAAGTCAGTATGAAACTGACCGAAAGTCAGTATGAAACTGACCGAAAAAGGGTTTCTGCAGTTTCTGATGCTTGTGCCAAGATCTGATGCAGATTCCTACCGAGGCACTTCGCAAGATGTCCGTCTCCCACAAGGTTCCACTTTCACGTTCCACTTCCTTGGGCAATCGGCATTCAAGCATTCACCGTTCATGTCAACGCAAGCGAACTTGCAGATCCTATACGCATCAAAAGTGCCTAAAAAGGAGAAGCAGAGCGGGCTGGTCGTAAAAAGTCTGACACGGTTCATTGCCAGGATTGAGCCAAGGATCATAAATGATGTGTAAGTAGAACATTCGCTCAGAACCTCACACTCTCTGAAAGCGGTGGGGCAGCAGTCCAATGAAGGTCAACAAAACTGCAAACATCTGCATCTGGAGCAAGCAGAAGAAGACAATGCATCTAAATGCATCATGAAACGCTCTTCAAGATGTTCACAACCAGGACATGCTAGTGCCACTTCCTTTATGCTTCGTCCAGCATCTTGCCTAACATCATCAGGGTTGACCACATTCAAAACGGTACAGTATCATGGCACCTGACAAAATGAATTCCTTCAAACGTTTTCAAACCCTGTACCAATTGTATGTGTCCCTGGCTCCAACGTGCACTGTATATATAAGGTCAAAAACACCGAGAATTCGTCCCAACTCTATAACTTACCCTTGTCCTAAGTAGCTCAAAACAATGAATTGTGCAAACCACTGCATGAATCCATTCCCTCGCAACGTCACCTGAATATACTCTTCAATCACCAACATAACTAGCTTGAGTGATGTACTGAGTGTATCACTCAATCTTTAGAATCCGTGTCCCTCGATTCCAGTTTGACGTGCCTCTTCTTGGCAATGTGTTCCTCAAATTTGGAAGGTACAAACAGGAAGGTATGAAATTTGGAACACAAAGTCAAAGATTTTCCACCGAAGCCGGAAGCACCGAAGTTCACATGACTGTAGTCTGGAATCTGGACCTCACCAGTTCTTCCAGAAGCTGGATGCAAGTGCCATCAAATGCCAGTATCAGTTCAGGATTTCAGCCAAAGTTCCCGAAGGATTACAGGAACGATGTCGTTCGGACGGGGATCCAAAATCCGAACTCCCATCAAGAGCAAGATTGCAATCAGAAGGAAACAACTCGCCAAACAGCCAAAGCCGCCAAATAACAATCCTTAAATCTGCAGGTGACACGTTGTGATGGATGCTCTGAAACAAAAAAACGAAACCAATGAAGCAAACGGAATATAAACCATAAAGAAATTGGTAAATTATTCAAAAAAAAAATATTATTGGTCACGACAAAAGATCTCCAAGGATTTGTTTCAATTGCCTTCACAATCCATAAACCATGATGATCATGATGGCTGTCCGCATCATCGTCGTCAATGTCAACATCATCATTTGTTGTTGTTTCAGGTCTTTCAGTTTGCTGCTCTGGTGGCTCGGAAAGTAAAGGATCTTTCCCACTTGGCGTTCCAAACCCCCAATGTGAAGGAATTGCTGGGCGTGGCCCAACTGAAAATGGTGCAGGGCTGCGTGGTCCTTGTGGGATCACAGCACTGGACATCGGCAATCCAAATCCCTGTGAACCTGCAAATGGCATGGGTGCCATGTGTCCGGGACCTCCATGTGGGTAAAAGCCGCCAGGGCCACAAGGGCCACCAGGTCCACCAGGTCCACCAGGTCCGCGAGGGCCACTTGGTCTGGGAGGCACTTGCTCAAAGCCTGGCTGCAACCCAAAATTGGGCCGTGGTCCACCAGGCACAGGACCACTAGGACCGCCAAGGCCACCAGGGCCACCAGGGCCACGAGCGCCGGGGAACCCTCCCGGCACACCCGGGGGTGTTCCTGGAATTCCGGGCCTTTGAGGATACATAATTCACATCATGGCAACATCAAAGATCCTTCGCCCTTGTCCATGTTGTGTTGCAGAAAAGAAAGGGCAAAATTTGGGCGCCAACCATGTATTGAAATTTGTTGCATGATGTTGCTTCACAACACTTTCGTTTGAATACAGTGGTTGAACAGTTTTGTGCCACGCCCATAGCAAATTCAAATGATTGGCATGAAAAAAATGCAAAACGGCATGACACGTTTTGGCATGTGATGTGGGGTCCACATGGCTATGTTTTTGTTTGCCAACACTAGCATATGCCAACACTAGCATACCTGTGTTGTTTGAAATACACTGTTTCCTACATGTTTTGTTGTTTTGTTTGAAGTCCACATGCCTCCGAGCCCATATGCCGCACGGACACGCACACATATACGCAAACATGAGTTCGATGAATGCGATTGCTTGTTGTTGCTAAAACGGAACAGATTGCCATCAGAACAATTTCACTTGCCAAATGTCAATATTCATGTACACGTATATGCATGCATCAACTTTCAAACAAACATCAAAGCAAACACGTTTTGACCACGACAGTTGGTGGAAAAAATCGGTGAATTTTGGAGTGCTTACCATTGATGGGGATGTATGGTTTTGGCGCAAACCTTTGCGTTTGGTTTTGCACTGTAAAATTTCAATAGGTTGATAACATTCAAGGATGGCGGAAAACATGGCAGACCACGTTGGAATACAAAACGTTTGATGGTTTTAGAAGCGTCTCCTTAGGGGAGGTTAAGTCCCCTTCAGCAAGAATTTTCGCAATCCCTGGAAAACCTACCCGTCATGGAAAACCTAAAAAAACCAACCCTTCGTTGAAAGAAGCAAAGATTTGTGCTGGGCCTTTTTGATAAGTTTCCTTGATTCCCCCCAGGTCTGTACGTTTGTGTCTGTTCTCAACAATTGGCCACAACAAATGCAAGCATTGCTGTGCACTCCTTTTTGCAAATGGGCCCCAGAAGGCTCCACAGGCTCTGGGTCTGGCCTGTGAGACGAAGTGACACTTGAAAAGTCTGGGTGGTAGTGGGCGGGCGCTTTTGAAGTGTCTAAAAACACTAGCGGCCCTCCCACCCCCCCTTCGAGAGAAATGCTGCTCGTAGATGGAGTTGATTGTGTCCCGAAAGACACGCTTTCTGAATTGCATCGAAAAGACAATTCGATGAACAAGTTCAGCTTCATCGTCTGGTCTCAACAATTGGCCACAACAAATGCAAGCATTGCTGTGCACTCCTTTTTGCAAATGGGCCCCAGAAGGCTCCACACCCCCAACTAACTGCTGGGGTCCTTTTGTAGTTCTGACATCAGGTTTGTGAAGAAAGCCAAAGCTTCTGTAGATTCGTTGAACTCGCTATGAAGTAAAGGATGAGCAGCGCCACCAGGTGCAAAGATTATGGTCGGCTTCTCTTTGCAAATGATACTTCATCAGCTTTGCAACACATGCATTGACACATGAGCCACGAATGAGCGAGAACCTAGCTCCATCATTGTCACCAAAGCAAACTTGTAAACCATGCTTCATCTTGTCAGCCCAGAAGTCCAAGGCCAGTACAGCAGCGCAAAGTTCCAGCTCGTAGATGATCGTCTGTTTTTCTGAAGCGCCAAAAGCATGGCACATACCACTGTCCAAAGGAAAGCCAAACCATCCCAGACACTGGCCTGCCACACTAAACAAAGCACCACCAATACCGCCAGTACATGTTTCGGGTTCGTACGCCGCATCTGTGTACACATACCAAGTCTCCAATCTCTTAGCAGTTACCTCACGTGGCTTGCCAACAGTCAGACGGTGTTGCATCATGCTCAGCGCTAGCACAAGGTCTGAAGACAATCGTGAGGTCTTGCCATACGCATGATCTGCCAACTGCTTGAGTACCAAAGAACCCAAGCGGCCATGAAGGAAAGAGTCAGCAAAGCCCAGTTTTCCCCGAAGAATCAGGGTGTCTTGTTTTCCCAAACGTCCAGCCACCAGTACTGCTGAAATCATGGCAGTCAAATCTTGCACCCGCTGTTCAGTGTTGCGAATGCTCAGAATGCGCTCACCAGATCTTGAGAAATCAAATTCCACTCCAAGTGCCTTGCACATAGTCCCAAAAGCCGTGCACTTCTTCCCTTCTGTCGCATAAGCCCAGCCAGTAAGAAGGAAAATAAGCTCCATGGAATGTTTCGCAGATTCAACGCTGTTTGGAAATGAACCCAAAATGAAATCATCATAAAAATTGGTGGTCAGCAGGTAAAGGCCTCTTGTTGCGATGGTGTAAAGCATCCTTGATAGCCGCAGAAAGCTGTAGACGCTGTGAGATGCACCAAATGGCAAAGTTAGCAGTTGATACAACTCAGGCTGACCACTCTCACAATTGTAAATGCAAAAATATGAAAATCTCAGGTGATCTTCTCTCACTGGAACCTGACGATAAGCAGACTTCAGATCGTATGTCTTCGCCAGGATTTCACTTTTCATGCCCGCTCCTTCACAAGCAAAGAAAAACTCGCGGATCACAGAAGCAAAGGTGTCAATCATGTGCAAGTCCACCTTGTTGTTGCAAGCAGCTGTATCGTTGATGCCAGAAGTTGTATAGTCGTCAATCATACGGGTCTTGGGACCCTGCACCAGCGGGAACCTCCTGGAAACCACAGCGCCTTCCGGCAAACTTTGAATAGGTCCACGCGCCCATCCACGACGCACTTCCTCACGCGTCTCTTCCAAGAGCTGCTTGTCAACGGCTACATCGCCGCTGGACTTGCAAGAGGCCATAACAGCCTGGTTTCGTTTGCTGGCCTCCCTTTCAAGCTGGGCCACAGTGCCCAGGCAGGGCTTGTAAAGTTCTTGGAAAACAGGGCTAAAAGGAATCTCACCAGCAAGCGTTGAACCCTCACTCAGCAGCTTGAGGGCTTCCACATCTTCATAACCCAAACTTGCAAGAATCTCTTCAGTCAACAACAAACGCTTGTTGGCAGTGGTGTGTTTGACATGAGCCGGTCTAAGTTGCGCAGCCTCTTTCTCAGCCTGTTCCAGCTCCTTTGCACGTTTGAGCCATTTGCGACACCACCACATCCTGTATTCAGCCAACTTGCATTCACTCCATTCAACGTGCTTGTCCAACGCTATCTTGAGGTCTACGGGAACAACATGATTCACCATCATGGGATGACCAGCCTGACAAGCCTTCTGAATAAAACTCTCGCACTCCCAAGGTAAACCAAAAACCACTTTGTAATTGTATCCATCCGCACAACCACCATCAAGCTTCCTCTTGTTTTGAACCTGTTCCTCCACACCCCCCTTACTCTCTGGTGAAAAACAACCGCGCAAAAACTGCGCATGTTTGGGCACTTGTACCAGTTGAAGTGCCTCAGTTCGCAGGGTGATATCATGGGGCAGTTTGCCCAGCAGCTGACAAGGGATATCTGCTGGATCAGTTGCAAGAAAAACTGCAGTTTGCTGAAAATCAGGCACTAAGGGAGGAATCTTGGCACCCTTAGGTTGAACTCCTGTAGCCAGTTGCGATTGCTTGGCAGTGAGCAGCGGATGATTTGAAATGTCATGCAAACTTTCTGGTTTCAAAATGATGCCACGCTGTGCTGCAATACGAAGAACGATCTGAACCAGCGCCACACAAAGCTTTCTGGGGTATTGAGATTCTTCTGCACTGGCCCATACTTTTTCACCGCTCTGGTTGACAGTGAAACCCCAGCACAAGTGTTGATGCTGACGATTGCATGTGGCATCCATCTGAACAATCTCTGGAAACGACGCCACAATTCGCGTCCATTTGTCCCGCATTGAACCATACATACATGCTTGAAAATCGGTTGCATAGAGCGGGTAAATCGGCATCAGAGCCAGCACATATTCAGTTACCCAGAGATATGAGCCTCTTGGGTTTTCCATCGTAGCAAGCACTCCTCTCACTATACAAAGCGCAAAAAGAAAACAGGTGTAGTGGAACAGTTCGTTTGCAATCTCAACCCTCCGCCGTTCATCTCCACTCAGCGAAGGCAGGCCTAATGGAAACTCAAGTGAGCGAAGAGGTTGAGGTGCAAAAGGAATGTCAGGCCGTGGTATCTCACGGGCCCGAGATGCTGTCCCGCACACCGGTGCAAAATGCACCCAAAGAAGCAGCGGACTACCAAGCCACTCTTCAAGAAGCTCTCGATCTTTTGCTTCCATGAGGTCAAGCTGAAAAATTGCACAACGTGCATTTGATTTCCTCTTTTTGTCAACTGCTATCCCGCCAAGCCCAAAATGCTTGGCAACGGAGGTCAGAACAGCTCCACCAGCAAACACTTCAATCATGTATAACTGCTCAATGTGAAGCCCGCTCCAATTCCGCGGTGCAGCTGTTGAAACTCACTTGTGTTGCATCAACGAGTGCGGCTGTTGACACTTTGGCTCCGCACAAACATGAAGCCCCTTCGGGCAACGTTCGCCAGGCTTTGTTGTTGAACTATGAGAGCATCCAGAAGCTGTATTGTAAGCAAAGCAGATCGGCTCATTGCTCGCCGTCTTGTGGTATTTGCCGCGCAATTCCGCTGGCATGGGTGGTGCTTTGGATTTTCCGCCTGACTTACCTTTGCCTTTACCTCCTTGAGGTCTGTGAGCTGGAGGCTGATAAGGTGCCGGCCGATGAGTGCTTGAGGACGGAGTAGATTGCACAGGCTTGGCCAAAGGTGCCAAGTACAACGATATTGCTGGGTCTGTCCGCAAGTTCAGAAGCCCCTCACCCAGCGGAAACGTACCATCAGCCGCCTCTCGCACAGCCACATTGAGCGTGGCCAACCTGGCCCATGCAGCTTTGTCACAGCTCACAACTTGAGAAAGGTTTGCTCTTGCATACCCAGGAGGTACTTCACGGTGCAAAGACTCAAACAGAAAAGTCTCCCAGGCTGAGTGTTGCTGGAATGTCATGATCCTTGCAAAAGCTAGGGCCACCGCACGCCTCGTAAATGCATAGTGCAGCTTGATTTCCGAATCGGTTGAGCACACCAACTTGTCTTCATTTTTGAGGACTAAGGAACCTTTCTCTAAAGTAAGCACCCTTGACTTTGATGTGCCCTGCACCTCCATGCTTCTAGAGACACAAACTGAAGGCTCCAGCCACTTGACAGAATTGTTGTCAAACATTGCACATGCTTTGTCTAAAAGGCCATGCGAAGGTTCCAACTCTCCAGAAATCTCCACTCCTCTCAAATCAGCTCGCAACGCTTCCATCCGCTGTGTCCTCTCAGCATACGCAACCTTCCTAGGCTGGGTATCTTCGGTGTGATCTACCTGTTGCCTCAAGGTGGCTACCAGGTATGTATGAGCCTCAAAAGTCAAACGCTTCAAAGAACTGGATTCAGCAAGAGTCCCAGCCCTACCAAGCGCTCTTTGTAAAAAGGCATCAACTTCGGCATTCTGAATAGGCTGACCCGGCTGGCCTACCGCAAATGCTAATCTGGACAAGCAATTCACACCTGCACCTCCCAAGGCTGCCACAAAGGCTGGTGTCAGCCCCAATCTCGTGCACCGATCTGAAAAGTGTGCAGTGCTATCAAGCAGTGAAGTCATTGCAGCACAACGCAAGTGAGTGACAAAAATCAGAAAGCAAACCACATGTCATGACATGCAAGTGAAAACAAGACATGACATGAACAGTGGCAAAAATGAAAGCAACATGCAGTAAACTGAGAATGCAAAAGACCTTAGTCAGAAGATTCGGGCTTTCCCAGAATTTGGAGACCTTAGTCTTAACAGCAGCTTTCTGCATTTCACCTTTGTGTCTGTTTGGAGCTCTCTCCGCGCCTCTTGCTTGAACCAGGTTCGCATATATTCGGCTTTCCGTTCAACTGCAACTGATCTTATGCACCGAGTGATTCCAACGGCTTTCCGTAACTCAATCAACTCAAACTCATGGTGTTCCACTGCTGACATCCTTTGATGTGAATGGTTGGACAATGAGAGTTCCAACGCAGCAGAACACTTTTTACCGCACAAAAATCCATGGCTCATTTGGCACAACGCTTGTTGCGCTGCAAAACAGCGTCTAATGCTCCGACCATCTGGTCTACATTTCTGATTCTGCTGGAATCCTTTGGAAAGCACTTCAAGCATTTCGGCCATCTTACCTGAAGAACTCTTGGCATCAGTTGCAGGTTGGCACTCAAAGCTGCACCACAAGCAGCCACTGGTGCACCCGGCTTGACTTTGTGCACAATTGAGCTTTTCTTGTGCTTGTAGTAGTCCACTCCTTCTGGCACTTTCTCACTGAAGGCATTGGCATCAGGCTGATGCACCACCGGCCCATCCGAAGATGTTGATTCTGAATCGCTCGAAGAATCACTCCCAGAAGAACTGTCAATCTCCACAATACCTTGGCTCACAAGCTGCAGATCAAAAAGTGATACTTGGTCTGCAGCAGCTGCAATCTGCCGTTCATCCAAAAGCTCTTCCTTGACACTCTCGACATCACCTGCCACATTGACCTCTTCAGCTGCATGTTCAATCACTTGCTCAAGCTCAACTGTTCCATCTGGCAAAGGTGGTACAGGAGGAAAAGGAGTGCAAGGAGCTGGACCAGCGGCAGATGCTGGTGTTCGCAAAGCTGGAGTTGCAAAGGGGTTGGGAGCCATAGGATCCTCCTCAATCCCAAGGCCAATCCGCACACGATGCAGCAACATATTCAACTTGCGCAACGCTCTCGTCTGCAAAAACCGGCTGTAAACCACTTCTGATCCCTCCAAAGCAGAAGCATGGTGCCCAAGCACCGCTCGGACTTCTTTGTCAAGTCCAGCCTTTGCTGCCCATACTAGCAGCGTTGTCTTGAGAGAGTGTGCTCTGAAGGTTTCACAGTTTGGAGTATCTCTGAGCAGCAAACGCAGCCAACTTGCCGCTTCAGTCGTAGTCAGGGGCCTGGCAGAAAATCCACCTCCAAGCTTTGGAGCTGGAAGCAAGGGCCCAAGTGGCACCTTATGGATATCCAGTCCTGATTCCAAGTACACCTGCAAGAAAGTAGAGATCCATTCATGATGGGTAACACCCATCCAAGGCACCACCAAAGGAAGGTATTGCTCCCTACGAGCTCCCACTGCAGAGGTTTTGTGTTCCGCTGTATACAAGGTCAAAAAGCCACTGCGGCCATGTTCGATTTGCACATGGTGAACAAAACGCAAGTCTGACCACCGTGCCCTCCCATAGACACATATGAGCATGACCCCGGCACCAAGGCGGTCGTGTAAACATGCAGCGGTCTCCAAAATGCTATGCAGCTTCTGAAGGTGCACAAGCTCTAATGGCGGTGCCTGATTTGTTGGTCCTTTCTGCAACTTCTCAATTGCCGCAAAACCCAAAAGTCGTCTCGACTGAAGTACAGCATCCGTCTGGTACAAGTTCAGACAAAACTTCGAAAACCGCACAGTTTCCAGGAAAGCAGCAGCATTTGTAAAACCTCTCCCTGACTCTTGTCTGTATGCTTTCAACCACATGAAGAATTCCCAAACATCAGGCTCCGACAGTGGCAGAGGGCTTGCAGGAGCGTATTGAGCATCTGCACGGTGCTCCTGGTGCCATTTGAAGTACCTCCTCAAACTGGCAGCACGCTTCAAAAGTGTCTGAGGACTCTTGACGCCAAAGGAAGCCTTCAAGGTCTCATTGGCTGAGACACCACTTGAATCTTTCTGCATGTCCTGTGCCACCTGTTCACCCACTCCAGATGCATACCAGTTGCAGGACAAAAGCTCAAGCCACTGACCACAAGCTAGCTCAAGTTGTCTGTGCTTATTCTCAAAGTACTCCAAGTCATGAATGTTACGGACAGCCTTGTCAAAACATGAATCGCTTGGAGACGAAGCTGACTGGTCTAAGGACTCGGCAACAGTGATGACACGTTCCATCAAAGCGCTGTCAGGTTCAGGAAGCTCACTGTAAGGCAGCTCTAGCAAGTTACCAGTCCCAAAAATCTCAGCAAAAACACCGGTCTCCCAAGGCAATCTCAAAGAAGAAGAAGACTGCGAAAACTGAGAGTGTGCAGCAACAACACCAAGCATCCATTGACTGTCACTAGCCACAGGTTCAGAGATTCCATGCAGTGGCACTACATCTGAAGGCTCATCTGCAACTGCAGTGCTTGGGCTCGGACAAATTGAACGTTCGACATCTCTCTCGCATGTGCCGCTGTGCTCAGACACTTGTGTATCAAGATTGAAACGCTCAACGTCAAATGAGGGCAGACTGCCATGTTCGGATTCACCATGTCCAAAAACATCATTGAGGTCAGTCAAGTCAGCAGGGTCCCTGAAAAGTCTTTCACCACCATATGTCAAATCAACAAAACCAGCTGACAGCAAAGCATCTTCTGATGTTTCTCTATGGTCCTCAACGCACTCAAAGGAAGAATCCATGGCATCACAAGACCTAACTACCCCCCAACTCGCTTTTCAAGTGTCTAAAAACACTAGCGGCCCTCCCATCCCCCCTTCGAGAGAAATGCTGCTCGTAGATGGAGTTGATTGTGTCCCGAAAGACAAGCTTTCTGAATTGCATCGAAAAGACAATTCGATGAACAAGTTCAGCTTCATCATAAAGGTGGAAGTCCTTCACTCTCCTTCCTTCCTTCTTTCCTTCCTTCCTTCCTTCCCTTCCTTCCCTTCCCTTCCCTTCCCTTTCCCTTCCCTTCCCTTCCCTCTCCTCTCCTGTCCTGTCCTTTCTTTTCTTTTCCTTTCCTTTCCTTTCCTTTCCTGTCCTGTCCTGTCCTTTCCTTTCCTTTCCTTTTTTTTCCCTTCCTTTCCTTTCCTTTCCTTTCCTTTCCTTACCTTTCCTTTCCTTTCCTTTCCCTTCCTTTCTTCCTTTTCTTCCTTTCTTCCTTTCTCCTTTCCCTCCTTCCTTTCTTCTTCCCTCTCCTTCATGCCTTCATCACACGCTCCCATGACTACTATCTTATATTGCTGCACCGGAAGTTTTCTCGCAAACCCAAGATGCACACTAATATCGCCAGCTCCGGATGCTGTGGGGCGTGCCTGGACCCGAACACCACATGGCCAGCCCCGGATGCTGTAGAATGCGCCTGGGCCCGAGCACCGGCTGCTGTGGAGCGTGCCTGGGCCCGAATTTGGCCTGGACCCGAACCTTTTAGACTGCAAGAATAGGTGCCAGAGAGAATGCCAGAAGAGAATGTCAGATGGAATGCCAGATAGAATGGTCAGATTAGATGCCAGATAGAATGTCAGAAGCGACTTAGAATGCGTTGCAGAATGTCGGAATAGAATGTCACAAAGCATCGCAAAACATATGCCAGACAGCATGCTAGGAATAGCCAGAAGAGAATGCCAGATAGAATGGTCAGAATAAATCCCAGATACAGTCAGAAGAGAATGTCAAAGGGAGTGCGATGCAGAATGTCAAATAGAGTGCGATAAAGAATGTCAAAAGAGAATGCGTCAGCTAGAATGCCAGAATATATTTGTATAAATGCCATATATAGATGTACTTCCAGATGCTACGTCAGAAACTACGTCGGGATAGTGCAACAGGGCGGGGATCACCCTATTGAGCCACTATACACGTAGCGGCATAGGAGCCGTCATGCTCATATGAACATATACTACGCATGGATCGCAGGGTCAACTAGAAATTCACACCCCGCCTTGAGAAACTTCGCTGCTAGAGGTTTCTCACCTCCATTTCGTATATATCTGATACACCTCAGGGCTCATATTAGCCCATCATGTCACTACTTCTATTGGTGTGTTACCCTCGGCCTCTCAACTCTCAGTATATAGGCCTTCTGCTGGATGAAGGCGCACCCGTCCATCTTCGTAGCCATCGTTTTCATCATCGCTTGGTATTGGGCGTCGATCTTGTGGGCCTATTGCACTATCGCCTTCTCCATTTGATTCTTCCTCTCCTCCTTCTTGCTCTGGGCTGTGCTCTGGGCGATCTTCTCCTTCTTCTCGCTCTGAGCTATGCTCTGAGCCATCTTCTCCTTCTTCTCGCTCTGAGCTACGCTCTGAGCCATGATGTGTGTGTGTGTGGATCCCTCTGCAAAGTAATGCCAATCCCCATCTGCTCCTAGCCACCAACGCACTCTTTCAGCTGCATCAGTCCAGAGCTGTGGATCTTTGCTCTGAGACATCACCATGAGCGTTTGCAAGCTTCCACGCAGTCTCTGTAGCACTGCTCTTTCCACTGGATCACTGCACGTCGAAAATATAGTTGGAGAGATTGCGGCAGTTGTGAACCAAGATTGTTTCAGGCCTAAGGCCTTGCATGATAAGGTCCCAGCACTAGTCCTCGAACGCCGCTTCATCTCGAGGAGCAAGTCCAACATCAAAATACATTGCAATTCCCCATGAATCCGTGACATAGCTTTCATCATCCTCTGGTTGAGGAACTGCGCGGTCTTTGGGACACCTTTTGCTCCACTTGGAAGCATTTGCAGAACTGCTCAAAACTGTTCCACGCCTGTGCCTTTTTCTTCTGCTTCTCGAGCCGTTTGCTCAGCTCTCTTTTCTGCCAATCTGCCATCACGCTGTTGAGCAAGATGCTTCGGCATCGCTCTCGGCGAAGGCATTGGTGTTGCCGCATTTGCCCTCTCTCTTGACCTTGGTCGCGCATAGCTTCTCCGGCGTGTCCAAAATGCACATCTGCCCACTCATCTGCATCTGAGACTTCTGATTGAGTGGACTGCACATACCTTTGATACCGTTCACTTTCTGTTTCACCCATTTCATCTACACAGCTATCACCTTCACCTTCTCCACGATCTCCATGTTGAGGTTTGTTGGCGCCATCTCTGTCAAGATCGAGAAGTTCTTCTGAACTTGACCATTTCATTGCGCGTCTCCTTGGCATATGAGATGCTTCACGTTCTGCTCCTTCTGGACCTTCCATAGTGCCTGCAACGGCCACCTCAGAATTTGCATCTTCTTCACCGCCTTCTTGGTTGTACCAAACGCCGCTGAACGGATCAACACGTGCATCTGGAAGCGGTTGAACAAATGGGTCTTCCCCGCCATGGAGATTTGCAATTTCTCTGATTGCTTTCCAAACTTCTCTGTACTTCTTCAATTCCACCTTCATGCTTTGAACCTTCACCCCCAAGTACATCCCCAAAAAAGCCAAAACCAACAGGCAAAGACAACCAAATAGTTGTAGTCCACCTCAAAGGATTCAACCACATAGCGCTCCTTGAACTCAAAGCATCGCATCTTTGAGGGTTTCCAGAAGCAAGCATTGCAGTGGTGATTCTGACGACATTCCTGATCTTGTTGTTTCCATCCACATTGACGCAATCATCGTTGAAAGTCTCACTGATCATTTCAATCTTCTTCAGAAAATTTTCGCGTCTCTCCCTGAGAAGCGGTTTGGTGTTGAGAAACTCTCTCCACAAGAAACCGTTTCTTCTGCATTGTTTGTTGACTCCACAACAGTCGACTAAAGAGGTGTTTTGCTTTGCGGGGTCCAAGTCTGTTGAAGAGACTCTGAACGCTCGTGCTGTCTAACTTCAAGCCGCATCTGGACCTGTTGGCTGTTGCTCAAACCGCCTTGAATTCCAAGCAGAAACCGCAAAAGCTCTTTGATCATGATGCCTTCCACCAGCAAGCTTGTAGCGGCCAGAATCTCTGCCTCCATGGAAGAGAGTGAAATACAGGCCAGCAACCGGGCAAGAAAATCAACCCTGAACTTGTTGACTGTCGAGTAACCTTGCAACTCACCCAGTCACTGTCAGAAAAGAGTTCCAATTCGTACGGGTTTCCATCGCGTTTCTCATCAATGCCATTCCACCTGGTCAAAGTTGATGGATAGGAATCCACCTTCGGGTAGTGCATCTTCATGTCACCTGTTTGGATCATCGTCCGTCATAGCGCAGCAACGGGACGAACGATGACGGGACGTAACGAGCGCAATGCGGAACGCAAGGTACGCCCAGGTAAAACTGGGAAACGAAGAAACGCGTAAATGGCGGATTGCGTGAATGGACGTGACAGCCCACCCACCCACCGAAGGTTCCTATGCAAAAACCGTTGGCATGCTACGCTTCCCAACTACGTCTTGTTTCCTTTAAAACCTAAGACCGCAAAGCGAAACCGCGTGCACGGTTTGGATAATAATCCAACGCAAAAGAAAGCAACTGAGATGAGACATCACTGGAAACCTGCGGTCAGCACGCATTCCTTTTTATTCCGCAAAGATGGAGAGGCGCCATTTCAGGTGCCAAGTCCACGCGTTGAAACCCATGTGCTCAAGCCACACAAAGTTGCGAAAAGACCCATAGCCGTAGCCATTCTGAAAGCAAAGCTGAGTGGTGAACTCAAAAGCCCCTATGTCAACGACCCTCTCAGCCCCACACAATCTTAGTGAACTTGGCCTTCTCACTTCCGGCTTCCCTCTCCACCACCTCAAGCTTTCTCTTAGAGAAGCATTCAGCAAACCTCATCAGCATTTTGGTCATTGGAAGTTGAAGGTCTTCCCACTTAACTGCAATCCTCCTCCCGGGATTGAAATCTGTAAAGATCTCGTTCGTGAGGTTGTCCGCTTCCACGTTTACCTCACATGGGGTCTCCAATCAAGCTTGCATTGAATGCCAACTTCTTCGTAGTACCCTGCGATGTGTGTCAACGGAGAAAATGACGCCTTCCCCTGCCGCCATCGATGTTTCCATGACAGTGGCAAGCTCCCTCGGACCAAGATTCTGTAACCTGCCCTCAATCTGAACTTCGTTATTGAGGTGCACTCCGTGGGTACCGCCATGGATTATATCCTATGGCCGCCACCCGGCTTGGGCAGAATTCCTTGCGCAGCTATTCTAAGGCTGTTCCTGGATATCTCGTGCAAGCCTCCTTTTCCGACATTCTACGTTTGCCGCGTTCGCCCCCACCAATTGGATATCGGAAGCAAGTAACTGAATAGTCTTGTGTTGTTCTTGGCTGTGGCGTATTGCTGTTTGGTAAACTTCAATGGCTTTCGCCATTGTCAGCAAATGTTCTTGAACACGGTCACGCTTGCCTTTCTTGTCAGCTTTCTCAGCTTTCTTTTGGTCTGCCTCCGTCTTAGAATTCACAGCCACTGGGCTACGACGGTCCTCTTCTTCCGGATGCTCTTCCGCGGTAGGCCCACCTGTGGTGAATTCTCCTCAGCTTCTGGTTTCTCCGGCTCCCTCTCAGCATGCACTGGTGAAACAGCACCGGGCTCTCCACGCTCAAACTGCTCCGGAAGAGTCTCAGTCAAAGTTGCCTGCTCTGGCGCAGTCTCGATCACACCCAAACCAGGAGGAGTCCTGGAAGTGAAAGCAGCGGTTCCTTCTGCTGAAACTCCGCCCATCTGGTCCGAAAACGGAGTGAAACAAAGCACCGAAAAACAGTCAGCTACGTGAGCGCGTCTGTTCTTTAAGGTGAAAAAGGTACCACAAGAAACTGCAAAACCGACATCTCTGCACAACTGACGGCTTCGGCTTTCTAACGGCGTTTCAGCTTCCAACACCAGCTCACAAAAACAAAAGCTCCAGCATTTGGTTTGAAACTGGTTTTGTCACTTGTTTCAAGGTTTCGTGGCAAAACGGAAAATGAAAAGCTCACAGCAACTGCAACATGAGTGTGTGTCAGCATGCGTCCATGTGCTACTAGCTACAGTTAGACATGGAAAAAATCCAAAGAAGAAACTGTTCCGTTCAACATCGTCCAACAATGTCCAACAGTGACAAAAGGAGACAAAGACGTACCAAAGACGAAAGAACGCACTCAAGGTCGCAGGCCATCAAAACGGACAAACAGATTTTTTCTTTCCGATCCAACGATCCACGCAGAAAACAGTTCCGAAGGCTCAAAGACCTCCAACTAGAGCAAACTGGATTCCAAGATGCGAATTCTTCAGCAAAATGCCGATCATCCGCAAGCGGAAAAACAAAAGTCTTTAGCAAAGTGCCTTAGTGGGACAGCCTGTGTACATGCAAAAACTCGAAAATCCGAAAATCGCTACAAATTTGGGGGGTTCACCACTCAAAACTGCAATCCCCCCTTCTTCGGAATGAAGGGAAGCCACCAAAGATTTAATCCAATTCCAGCACAGCGTGTTACTGGGGAGGCCCCCCTTGTAGGGTCCGGTTTTTGAAGGGATTTGCAAGGCTGAGAATGACGTTGTGGAAGAACCTTGGCGTACCTTTGCAAGTTGA
>BGPT01000099.1:514816-526404 GCA_003297045.1 Symbiodinium sp. clade C Y103
GTTCAGAGCTTAGTTGCTTACGAACGAGTATGGAATCCTTGACACCTCGGTGTACAGTACGACTGTCCAAGAAGGGGTGTGAAAGTTTGGTGAGGGGATGTACAGTGTACTGCACCACCTTGAACCTACTTGAACATCTTGTAAACTATCTTGGAACATTGCATGTACATGTGAACAGTTTAGGAACCATTTTAAGTTTGTAGGAACCGATCTGTGAACTATCGAATTGTAGGAACCAGGTAGGAACCAGGTAGGAACCAATTCAAAACCAATTTGGAACCAAATGGAACCAGTTTGTGCATGGAAGAGCTTGGAGATGGATTTTCNACTTTTAAGAACGTTTGAAGAGTCACTGCGTTTTACTCTGCATCTCTTCTAAAGGAAGAGAAGACAAGATGATGTCAAACCTTGTGTGGTTTGGCTCAAGTCTGAGCTGTGAAAAAAGAGCTGACCGCCGCTCTTGTGTTTTTCATACAATGGCAGAGGTGGCGTTTGCGCCGTGCCGGACGAGATTGCAGCCGAAGCGGTGGAGCGCCTCCAGAAGGCCATGGAAATGACACCGGCGCTAAAGGCTGAATCAGTCCAAAGGACAACCGGGAGCGGCCACGTTCATGACTCAGCGCAAAGAAGGCGAGAGGCCAAGCAAGCTGTGCAGCATAGGGAAGCAGCAAGGTGCCTGCACTCGCTGACCCAGCAGCAGCAAAGCGAGCACCAGCAGCACTTCCGGCAGTGGGAGCAGCAGAACATGGCGCTGTGTGCTGAGAATCAGCATCTGCAGGACACTCTGAGGCAGCGCCATCAAGAGATGCAGATGTTACAGGCGACACTGCATCAGGTCGAAAGGGTGAACACTGCTCTATCACGATGAATACAACAAGCTGAAGAAACAGTACGAGGACCTGCAGGATGCATGCATCCGTCAGACTGATGAGCTGCGGCAGCTACGCCAACGAAAGGATCATGAACTGGAGCAGCTGCAGTTGAAATCGGCTGCAAGGGAAGGACAATCTCACCAAAGGTGATATTGCTTTATCGTAAGTAAAGTGGTTAAAAGATAATTTTGGTTGAGACCAAAATTATTTGCGCGTGAAGTGAAACNTTGTGGGATGCCACCCTTTCTTGTTTGTGAATGTTCAAACAAAGAAACTTTTTTAAATCAAGGTTGTGCAGTTGTTGCTTGGAGTTTGTGGGCAAACTCGCTTGTTAATTCTATGTCCTTGCGCGCCTCAAGTCAGGGTGGGTGGTGGGCGCAACCTTTTCCTGATAGTTAGGAACTCGCGAAATTGGGATTTCATGGTNGTTAATTCTATGTCCTTGCGCGCCTCAAGTCAGGGTGGGTGGTGGGCGCAACCTTTTCCTGATAGTTAGGAACTCGCGAAATTGGGATTTCATGGTGGTTTAGACCTCGGACAGTGCATGTTGTGGAACTTGCGAGGTTTGGTTTTGGAGACTTCACTGGCGAAGATCTGGTGGTTGTGTTTCATTTTGATGCCATACCTGTCCACAGAGTTCATAGACTCATGTGCAAGACAATTGGGTGGGAAACGGTTGCATGTTCAGTTTGCGTGGGAAAACACTCAGTATGACCTGATGCTTTCTAAGAAACCACGTTCTNCCTACACGTTTGAGCAGATACAATGCAAGACGTCACATGTCAGAAGTGTCATGGGTTGCTTCGGAGAACAAACGTTTGAACTTAGCTTTACAATGCTGGGAGGTGATTGTACTTGACAGCACATCTGCCACTGATTTGGGTGAGATTTTGATGAGATGCATCGAACTTGGCAAGAGTGATGATTACATCTGGCAGGTTGTTCATGATGCTTTCAGCTCGAAGGCAACTGCGACCCTGAACTCCAGGGCTTCGTCATTGCTGGCATTTGGCAGATGGAAGAGGTCACTTTGCCTGGGGTCCTCAGCTGGAATTTTCCCAGTGACCGAAGAGATGGCTTATGAGTATTTGTGTGAACTTCGAATTTGCAAAGCTGCTCCTTCAAAGGGTCGACGTTTCCTGGAAGCTTTGGGTTTTGCAAAGGGTCTCATAGGTGCAAGAGTGGATCCAGTGCTGTCATCCGCAAGAGTGAGAGGTGCTGCAGATGGTTCAGGTGTTCGTCCAGTCAAAAAGAAGAGCCCCTTCACGGTTGAACAGCTTTTGATTCTGGAACGCATCACCATGTTTGGACAAGGGCAAGATGCAATATTTTCAGGGTACCTATGTTTCATCACACATTGCAGATTGCGTTGGAGTGACGGTCAACACTGCATTCAAGAACCGGCCTTGGACATCAACGCTGAGACTGGATGTGGGTTCCTTGAAGCTGCTTTGTACCATCACAAAACAGCCAGAAAGCGTAGGGCAAACGTCATGCGTCTGTTGCCCGTTGCCGCAGTTATTCCAGGGCTGTCAGGCCACAACTGGGCAGAGCACTGGCTTCACAAGAGGAGTGAGATGAACTTGAAAGGTTCTTTGAGACAACCTATGATGCCTGCTCCGACAGCTGAAGGGCTTTGGACGTCTCAGCCCCTGACTTCATCGGAAGCAAATGTGTGGCTTAGGGAACTGCTGGGACCTTGGACTCAGACTCCGTTACGTGACCTTGCAACACATTCTGCAAAAGCCACAATTTTGTCTTGGCTTTCAAAATCAAACGGGGACATTGGTTTGAGACGTTTGGCCGGCTATCATGTGAAACCTGGTGACAAGAGTGCACTTGAATATTCGAGGGAATCTGCAGCTCCGGTGTTGCGTCAGATCGAAGCTGTGTTCATTTCAATACGTGCAAATGTTTTCAGACCGGATCGTCCCAGATCCTCCAGATGGTCCGGAGCCAATACGTTGGATGATGCTGTGAAACTTGCTGCTTCAAGATGTGAGCATGTAGGTATGCCAACTTCTTTTCATGAATTCTTCAGCGGTTCACTCATGAGTTTGGATGTGAATGCTCCAATGCCTGACAGCAGTCAGCCTGACTTGAAGGAGTTTGAGTTTGATCCCAGAGGTTTCGACGACAACACGACCCTGGAGGAGTTGCGCTCGCGTGCAGTGCTCCAAACTCAGAGTTCAATTGTTTCAGATGTTCTTGATGTTGCAAGTGATTTGAGTGACGATTCAGTGTCAGCAGAATCATCAACAGATGATGACAGTGACTCTGATGATAACGAGCGACAAGCTGTCTTGAACGGCACAAAGAACGCAGTCGACTTGGTGGCCCCCTCAGATTTGGCTGGGAAGACTTGTTATCGTCACATCAAATCTCAGAAGCTTCATTTTGTGGAACGTAACAGTGACAATGTCCTTTGCTTTCGTTGTGGCAGAAAGTGCAATGAAAACTATCAGAGGGTCGCAGTGGTTCCAGCCTTTACTGCTCATGGGTGCATGATGTGTTTTGGTTGGAGTGATCAACTGGACGAAGCGGCAAGTGACCCTGACTGACAATTGTCGGATCTGTCTGCGACTTAATGTGAAAATCATGCTGCTTGAGTGAATGCATGTTCAGTTCGGAAAGCCGTTCAGATTTCACCTGACGTCATGTTGCAGTTTCAGAAGTTGTCCATTGCATTTTTTTCTGTGATTTCAGAGGATGTCATTTTGAACAGGTTCTTGCGCTGTTGTTGCAATGAAATTTAGTTTCTCTTGCAACTTCATTGGAAAGGTCAATGATTTCAGCGTTTGCAGTTGAGTGTTTTGCGGTTGAATCATTTCAGCGATGCACGGCATGTTCAGACTTCAGTGTTGCATGCTGTGCTCCAGCAGGACTTGAGTGTCCTAAAGGGTTCAGACCCTAAGTGAGTTAAGTCTCCTTGTGCCTGAGATGTTGTGCATCAGAACCTTTAGATTTACCTTCAGATTCGTTTCAATTTCTTAGCATGATATTCAACAGTGAACCTTGCGAGTTGAGTCTCCTTCCGTTTTGCAGCACTGGTGAAAAATCACATGCCCAATTTTTTTTTCTGCATGTCTTTTTACGCATCTTCAACTGATTTTCATTAGTTGTGCCTACGTACTGTGGCGTTAGAGCCATGTCATTCGTTGACAGTCAAAGTGTTTGCAAAGCACGCTGTGATGAGATAAAGATCCAGCAGACCACTTTCGATGCGATGAAAGCAAGGGGATGGTCAACTTTTGGGAGCTACGCTTTTTCAGTCAGCACCAATCCGGCGCAGATTTCAGATGATGACTTCGACAGGAAAGTGGCCATCCCAATCTTGGGTTCTGCAAATGCCGCTGAGGCATCTCTTCTGCGTCGTTTGCTCTTTGAGAGCTACACCTTGACTGCCACTGAACTCAAACGTAAGGCAGACAATGCAGAAAGCGATGGGCCAAAGAAACTTCCGATCCAAGAGATTGCCACTCGATTCGCTGCACTTGAGAAGAAACTGGAGCCCTTGAGAATTGAAAGCGTCTTGGAGCCAAGCCACACCTTGGTGAATAGCTTGGCACAATGTGCAGAGGATGGACGTTTGCGGTACATTGAGTGGAGCAAGTGTACATCGAGAAGTGCAGAGCTCAACAACTTGAAGGAACATCAGGGCCTCAAAGTTTGGAAGGCTGACTCTACAGGAACCATCAAGCAGTCAGAAGCTGAGAGCAACCTCAAGTGCGATGTTTCTTCGGAGTTGGAGGTTCTCAATGCCATGAAGCGTCGTGGCATAGCATATGAATTGGCCAACCTGATGAGCTACGAAAAGCATGAGATGATAGTGAATCTCCTCTTTGGGGAATTGCAAAGGGAGCCAATGGATGGATTTCGCAAGTTGACACTCAGTCAACTGTCAGCAGCAGACAGGGAGATCCATTTCAAGTTGGCTGAGAAGACGCGCTCCGGCCTTCCACTGGGCCCTATGGGCGAGCTGCCATTGGACAAACATATTGAGACCGTCCTCGAGCTCCCCGCTGTGATGTGGATGTTGATGCCGAAACCCAAGACGGCTGCAGCTGAGAAACCTGCATCTCAGACTGCAACGCCGCAGCCGAAGGCGAAGCCATGGGCCCAGCCAAAGAGTGGAAAGTTTGACAAGAACAAGCGCAAGGTTTCAAAGACGCCAATGCCGGCACAACTTCGTGGTGGTACCCCAGTGGATTCGNTGGGCCCAGCCAAAGAGTGGAAAGTTTGACAAGAACAAGCGCAAGGTTTCAAAGACGCCAATGCCGGCACAACTTCGTGGTGGTACCCCAGTGGATTCGGATGGGAAATCTATTTGCTACGGCTACAACTTGGGCACATGTCATGAGAGAAATTGCAAACGTGGACGCCATGTTTGCTGCCGCCCGGGCTGCTTTTCTTCAGCCCACAATTTCATCAATCATGACAAGGCAAATTGACTCAACAGGCAACAGTGTCAGTTGAGTGAGGCAGCAGGAGATGCACGCGCGGTCGAGCAGTCGACTGAAAATTTAGGTGTTGCGAAGGCATCACTTAGCCTTTTTCCTTCAGTGGATGTGATCCAGGAGAGACCTGTATCCAATGGCTCGCCAGTCGAAGGGCTGGCTGATCAGTTTGTCATTCACCCAGAAGTGACTGACCAGTGCCCTCGGGGAAAGCCCGTTGCTGCACCGTTGGATGAGGATCCAACAGCTTTTACAGGAGGAGCTAAGGCGCCTCCATTTTTACTTGAGCTTTTTTGCGGAACAGCAGGTGTCTGCGCACAGTTTCGGACACTTGGTGGACGTGCACTTGGTATAGACCACCACCTCAAGCGTGCAAAGTTGAAAGCAGCNTTTTTGCGGAACAGCAGGTGTCTGCGCACAGTTTCGGACACTTGGTGGACGTGCACTTGGTATAGACCACCACCTCAAGCGTGCAAAGTTGAAAGCAGCAGCTGTGAAGCTAGATTTGACACAGCAGTGGGTGCAAGAACTGATTTTTCGTGAAGTCAAACTTGGGCGCATTGACAGCATTCATTTGGGCCCACCGTGCGGCACGGCTTCATTAGCTCGGAACATTCCTATCAAGCGGAAGCTGATCAGGAAAGGGGCTCCAAATCCTCAACCGTTGAGGAGCCGCAAATACCCATTGGGGTTCCCATGGCTCCGAGGCCTGACCAAAACCAAAGTCCAGGCGGCCAACATTCTTTACAAATTTGCTGCTCAACTTGCACTCCTTTGTGATGAATACAACGTTATTTTTACCATTGAGAACCCACATCGATCACTGATGTGGTCAACCCCATATTTTAGACCACTCCTGGAAAAGTTCTTTTTGCACGTGGTGGACTCGTGTGAGTACGGGTCGGCACACCGGAAAGAGACAGCTTTCCTTGCCAATTTTGACGCTCCGAGATTGAAACAACGCTGTCGAGGCGATCATGTGCATGCAGCTTGGAAAGTCAAACAANCACCGGAAAGAGACAGCTTTCCTTGCCAATTTTGACGCTCCGAGATTGAAACAACGCTGTCGAGGCGATCATGTGCATGCAGCTTGGAAAGTCAAACAATTGGAATCTGGAGAGTGGGCTTTTGATACAGCTAAGGAAGCTGAATACCCAAACGAGCTTGCCAAAGCCATTGCTTCTGCGATGTTGGNAAGTCAAACAATTGGAATCTGGAGAGTGGGCTTTTGATACAGCTAAGGAAGCTGAATACCCAAACGAGCTTGCCAAAGCCATTGCTTCTGCGATGTTGGACGAGCTTGCCAAACGAGGTTCACTTGTTTTGCAAGATGAGTTGGCTGACCATGCGTTCAAGATTTCTGCTGAGTCTCAGCCCCGCAGGACAAAGGGACCTCTGCTTTTGTCTGAATTTAAGACAAAAGTTGTCATTGAATGCAATTCAACTGATTCTCCACCTTTGGTGATCCCAGAAGATGCTCTACCACCTTGGCAAGGGATTCCAATCGGGTCCAAGCGGCTCGAAATGCAGCCGGTACCAGAGGAAAATGGGGGTGTTGGGAGCCGGCTAAGAGCGGTGTACGGTGCGTATTTTTCCCCACAGGAGTTTGTGCAGAAAGTGCAACAACTGCTTCATCCTTTTGATATTCCACTGCCATTGGACGAAGCTAACATGGACTCCATCGCCTTCATTTTGGGAAATGGCCCAGTTGCTGTGTCTCGCTACAGAAACGAAAAGCTGATACCTACAGAGAGCAAAGGATCTGCAGGCTGATGAGTTGAAACTTCATCAACAAATGGACGAATCTGTACGCAAAGTCATGGACTCAAAGCGCCTTTTGCTCTTTAAAGAGATGCTGGACGATGCAGGTGTGAGCGATCAAAATCTCTTTCAGGAGATGCTTTCTGGTTTCAAGCTTGTTGGCGATTTGATGCCGTCTGGTCAGTTCCAACAACAGTGGAAACCGGCGGTCTTGGGTGTAGAGCAGCTAAAACAGACGTCAGTATGGGCGCAGAAGGCTGTGGTGTCTTCATGCAAGCGTGTTCTTGAGGATCTTGAGATTGCTGAAGCGGTTTGGAACGAGACTATGGAACAAGCAGCTAGCGACAAAGCCTGGGTGCGCGGGCCATTTTCTGCAGAAGAGATTTCCCAAATTCATGGGAAACATTGGATACCCTCACGACGCTTTGGTGTGCGGCAAGGTGGAAAAGTGAGGGCTGTCGACGACTTCTCTCAGTTCTTGGTTAACTCAACTGTTACAAGTCACGAGAAGATTGACTTGGAGGGGATCGACAACATATGTGCGACGGCGCGTTTCTTCCTTGGTGCTATGAAAGGTGAGTCATTTTGGACTTTGCCTGCAGAAGAGGACATCAAGACTGGACCCATGGGAGCTGCGTGGAAGGGCAGAGATGCCCGGGACCTTTTTGGGAGGTGTCTGGATTTGCGCCAGGCCTATAAACAGCTTGTCAGGCATCCGGATGACTCCTGGGCTTCGATTTTAGCAGTTGTGAACCCTGCAGACTCCACTGTTTATTATTTCGAAGCTATCGCTCTGCCATTTGGGTCGGTGAGTTCGGTCCTTGCTTTCAACCGTGCTGCACGGGCGTTGCGGATGATACTTGCAAAGACTTTCAAGCTTGTTGCGACAATTTTTTTTGACGATTTTTGTCAACTAGAGCTGGGACCTCTATGCAATGGGGCCTGGAAGACAGCCGAACTGGTCCTGGATTTGCTGGGCTGGCGCATATCTATGGGTGATGACAAGAGGAAGCCTTTTGCAAAGAGTTTCGAAATTTTGGGCGCCATCATTTCATTACCTACTGCAGGTGACGACACAATTCAGGTTTCAAACAAGGAGTCACGTTTGAGGCAATTGAGAGAGCAAGTGGGTGAACTGAAATCAATGCTCTCGGCGTCAGCTCCAAGAGCAAAGCTGGAGTCGCTCAAAGGGCGCTTGCTGTATGCTGCTGGCCATACATACGGCAGGTGTACCCAGCTGGCGTGTCAACTTCTTCATAAGTTTGGTGGAGCGGGGCCATCAGTCAAAGTTACACTGGAGCTTGTCCACGTGGTGTCGGAAGCTCTGACCCTTTTGCTGGAAGCCAAACCCCGAATGGTGGGGGCATGGAAGGACTGTCCCCCGATCCTAATGTTTACAGATGGCGCCGTTGAAGACAATTTGGAAAGCGTCACGCATGGTGCAGTGATGGTGGATCCATGGCGTCAACGCAGCTACTTCTTTGGGGATAGGATCCCTGAGCGCTTTGTGCAACTTTGGTCCCGGTCAGGGAAAAAGCAGGTGATTGCCCAGGCGGAGGCCTTCCCTGTCATTATTGCCAAAGCAACGTGGGGATCCGAGTTGCATGGGCGCAGTGCCCTCTGGTTCCTCGACAACGAGTCTGCACGCATGGCGCTGATCAGAAATTATTCAGCTGTTTTTGACAATTTTTTCTTGCTCCAATTGAATGCCAGAATGGATGTTGAAGTGCAGTCGAGAAATTGGTACAGCCGAGTGCCATCCCGGAGTAATCCATCAGATNGACAATTTTTTCTTGCTCCAATTGAATGCCAGAATGGATGTTGAAGTGCAGTCGAGAAATTGGTACAGCCGAGTGCCATCCCGGAGTAATCCATCAGATGAAGCCTCGAGGTTGAAATTTGATAGCTATCAAAATGCAAGGCAGTGTTCCCCGGACTACAAAGTAGCCTTGGACTCGATCGAAGATTCTTGGAAGCTACTGGAGATGTTGGAAAGGGGGAGGTAGTGAGCTACCAAAATCCTCCTTCTTGCTGCCATTCTCTTTTCGAATTTCCTGGGTCGAAGGACCATTTCTTTTGCTGCAGTGCAATTTNGAGGTAGTGAGCTACCAAAATCCTCCTTCTTGCTGCCATTCTCTTTTCGAATTTCCTGGGTCGAAGGACCATTTCTTTTGCTGCAGTGCAATTTCAACGTTGTGGATTTTCGATGCCTTTTGAGGTATGGATGCATACCAACAATGCAAATGCTTGGATGTTACGAGATGGTGGCCGAGTAAATGTACTCGTTCGAAATCTCCCCAATTAAGCAAAGCTGGAAAAAGCGAAATATATTATCAAGTGCGAAGTATAAAGATGTTTATACTCGTTTTTAAATTAAGTTTGTTTTGTTGCGCGCTTTTCCACGATACGCGATAAGGACAATCTCACCAAAGGTGATATTGCTTTATCGTAAGTAAAGTGGTTAAAAGATAATTTTGGTTGAGACCAAAATTATTTGCGCGTGAAGTGAAACNAAGGACAATCTCACCAAAGGTGATATTGCTTTATCGTAAGTAAAGTGGTTAAAAGATAATTTTGGTTGAGACCAAAATTATTTGCGCGTGAAGTGAAACAAAACAAACTTTGAAAACTTGTGTGTTTTCACTCCTGGGTGTTTGGTCACTTCCTTTTGTTTGGTTTGTTCCTTGTGTGGTTACAAAGCAAACGTCCGGTTTTCCTTTGGCAACAACTTGTGAAACAACAACCTTTTGTGGGATGCCACCCTTTCTTGTTTGTGAATGTTCAAACAAAGAAACTTTTTTAAATCAAGGTTGTGCAGTTGTTGCTTGGAGTTTGTGGGCAAACTCNTTGTGGGATGCCACCCTTTCTTGTTTGTGAATGTTCAAACAAAGAAACTTTTTTAAATCAAGGTTGTGCAGTTGTTGCTTGGAGTTTGTGGGCAAACTCACTTGTTAATTCTATGTCCTTGCGCGCCTCAAGTCAGGGTGGGTGGTGGGCGCAACCTTTTCCTGATAAATGCTCTCGATCAGATGCAGGACGCTCGTGACGGCTTTAAAATTTCAGCAGATGCAAGAATCGCCAACATGGCTAAGAGCAACCAAGAAGAACAAAGAAGGCTACTGGAAAGAAGGAGAGAACAGCCATTGCCCATACAGTCAGTCAGTTGATTTGTTTTGCCGGATCTGACATTATCCATGTGTCAGGAGGAATTGGAAGCAGAAAACAAGGCCAGTGCTGACACTGACGCGCTCTTTTTTGAATACTTGTTCAGCCGGCCAGGGATTTCAGCCAGAGATTTTTGTTCCCAGGATTTGGACTTCCGACTTCTAAGATGCAAGGTGGGACAAATGGTCGTTTCTGTTGGCAGTTCAGTCTTACAACATTGAGTTGTGCCTTTGTTTTCATCGTTGAAACACAAACAATTCCGAACCAGAAGCCAAGGGAAGGACCAGGAGAGTTTGGGGAGAATCTGTAACAGTTTTTGTTTTTTTGGCAGTGAACGTGTACAATACATGCCAGGAGATCGAAAAGAAATGGAAAAGGCTGCAGCTTTTGAGCGACGGGCGAACGATTATCAATTAACTTTGCAGAACAAGTTGCTGTCATGTTTTCAATCATGTTTTTGTTTCCCATGACAATGATCAGACCACAACTTGCTGTCATGATTCTGTAAAGTTTCCCCTGTGCAGGTCATGAGGGACCAGTTGCAACAGGTGCAAGTTTCCTTGGACAAGAGAGATCGAACAACAGACTCCCAGGACTATCTGTCATTTTTTGTTTGAACACAAATAAGACGTTGTAAAGAATCTTGCATGACGCTGTAAGAGTCTCTGCATTTTTGAATGACCTGCACTCCACCACGAAGGAGTGCCGCCAAGAAGAACCAGCACCCAAGAAGAAAAAGGAAAAACAAAAGGAAAAAAAGGAGAAAAAGAAGAAGAAGAAGGAGAAAAAGGAAAAAAAAGAAGAAGAGGAAGAGCGAGGACCAGGGCCCTGGACCTGGAGGCAATTCGCAGACAACAAGCGGAACTCTGGAGTCAGGCTGAACAAAGGTGGAAAAAACATNAGAAGAGGAAGAGCGAGGACCAGGGCCCTGGACCTGGAGGCAATTCGCAGACAACAAGCGGAACTCTGGAGTCAGGCTGAACAAAGGTGGAAAAAACATGGGAACCCATAGACCACTGAAACCAAGATTCGTTTCTAGCAAACCCACCCAAAAAAATCGTACAGAGAANACCCATAGACCACTGAAACCAAGATTCGTTTCTAGCAAACCCACCCAAAAAAATCGTACAGAGAACACCCCTATCAGCCTGCATTTTTCAAATGTTTCATTCTATTATACTCCATTCATTTTCGTCGAGCTTGCTCCGAAAAAATGTGCGCAGCGGCATTGAATTGTTGAAAGTGTTAATGGCGGCGCTGTAAAAGTGCCAGGTTCACTGCATGTACTGTGCCAAACAAGTTGACGATCATGCTGTAAAAATGCTAGAACTGC
>BGPT01000100.1:444-14601 GCA_003297045.1 Symbiodinium sp. clade C Y103
ATATGTTTTTGATTTATGAGATAGTTTATCTTTGTGGTCATCGTTTATGTGTCTTTCTACGTGATCTGCATTCGGGTTCGTTGGCTCCTCTTGTTTTTTGCATGTGACACTGCCTTCAGAGAGAGTCATGACATGTCATGACAGTACTGGGCAAGCGTCTCAAGATGTTTCCACAGGGCTCGAAGGGAGTTCTTGTGCGCCGCCACCATCACTGAATCTCCAGCTCTAATGCGAGGCACTATCTTCTCCTGCTGGACTCAGCCACGGGTACCGGAGAAATACATGGGTTTGGGACCGTTCATCAAGGGAGATGGACAACATAATTGAGTCCCAGAAAGAGGTTCAGTTCTTGTCGCCATGCCCGCATTGTTTGGAGTGGTTTGGAGTTAAACAGCATGGAAACATAAAGTCATTTTTTCGAGTAAACCGGCAAAGGCGATCTGGTTCTTGGCTTGAACCCATCCAAGTGATGTCAGATTGAAAAGCAACATTATCCACCAACATCCACCACCCAAACTAGGGTTTGCTAGCTTTTCACCCCCCAATCAATGGATTGGGTTAATGACGTGTAAGGGAAAATCTAAACCGAAAACCCTGGTTTTTACATCCAGATCAAGGGATTTCCGGTTTCACTTTTCCATCCATTTTCCACCCTTCAAGTCACTGTCCCACCTTCCAGTGTGGTACCACCCGCTTCACCGTGCACGCCAGTGACTCTCCCCCGGGGGGTAACAGCTCTGGAGCCACTCCAGCGTACTTCGGATCGTGGACGGGGTGTCGTGGGTCCTGAGCTGCAGCTACTGGTTGAGCTACTGTTAGAACTTTGTTACATATATATATAATATACATACATAATTCAAATTGATTCAAATGGTAGAACTCTGCATATCTTCTGGATTGAATACATGCATACACAATACATATGATGATAGCATGAAAATGTATGTATGGATGGATGTATGGATGTATGTATGGATGTATGGATGTATGGATGCATGGATGCATGTATGCAGGTATGCATGTAATGTAATGTAATGTAATGCAATGTAATGTAATGTAATGTAATGTAGTGTAAATGTAAATGTAAATGTAAATGTAAATGTAAATGTAAATGTAAATGTAAATGTAAATGTGAATGTGAATGTGAATGGAATGGAATGGAATGTATGAATGGATGTATGTATGTAATGTACTGTAATGTAATGTAATGTACTGTAATGTACTGTAATGCAATATAATTTAATGTAATGTAATGTATATATGTATGTAATTGCTGGTGGTTCTATGTGGTGCCTCTTCTTTGACAAAGCGCACAAATCGCAACCCATGCTTCTTACATCTGCTCCAAGTGGCTGAGCGCTCAACGCAGGCAGGGAGAATATCATAGCTACCTGAGCCAAAGTTCATGGTTAATGGGGGAAACAAACCCATAAACATTGTGATGAATTGGGGATGCTTTATGTCATTGGGTTTACCATAAAATCTTATAAGATGTCCTAAATAATATGGCGGGCTCGGAAATCCCACTAGCCAGGGGTAGTTCAATGGCAATCATCCAATGGGCTAAGTGGGCTGATACACCAAAAAAGGGATCAGCACTATCTAGAAGTGAACCAGAGTGATAAATCTCCCCGTTTCATTAGACCTCACTGAAAGATAGGAGTCATTCAGAGTCATGATTGCAGGTAGGATTGCAGCTGTTTTTCCCCAATTTTTGCAGGATACATATATATATATATATATGTATACATATCATATATCATATATCATATATCATATACCATACATTATATCATTACATAATATATCTATCTCATCCCATCAAACACCAACATTCACTAAGATCCACCATGGTATTTCCCATTATCTCCGCAGGATATGATATCGCAAAAACAATGTTGCTTTCTTCCCCACATCGCCGGATCACTCGGCTTTGTCTGAAAATAGGCTGCCCAATACCCCCCCCCCCATATTTGATAGTTTCGAACACCATTTTCCCTATTAACATTGCCATGAATTGAGGGTCAATCCCCCATTTTCAGACACAAGCATCATGTTGTTGTTTGTATATCCCATTAGACCATTATATCCCCCAACCCATCTCATATGCTTGAATGTATCCCTCTAACTATCCTGACTCTAACCCCATCATTGCTGGGCACATCACCATTTTCCGATGTTTTCAGGGCAAACCCGCCTTATTTTCAGACAAACCCAACATATATAGCTCTCTCTAATCCCATTAGATCCCTATTGGATCCCATTTACTTCCCGTTCAATTCACCTTAAATTCCCATATATAACTCTCTCTAATCCCATTAGATCCCTATTGGATCCCATTAAATTACCATTAACTTCCCATCAAATTCCCCTAAACTCCTATTTTCAGCATAAATTCCCATCAAATTCCCATGAACTTCCCATTCAATTCCCATTTTCAGACTCCAAACTTCCGTTCCAAGGAACTTCTCCAAAGGGTGACCTTGGATTCCCCGTACCGCTCGACTGCTTCGGCTTGGGTCAAGCCTTGAAGGCCGCCCGAGTGCCGCGCGTTGAGCTTGTAGGATTTGTCCACCTGACATGTAGAAATCCCAGAAATCCCCCGGAAAGATACTCTCTGGTAATTTAACCTAGCTATTGAAAATGGCCATTTATAGTGGATTTTCCCATTAAAAATGGTGATGTTCCATAGTTATGTTAGTTTACCAGAGGGTATGGGTTTTGTTATGGTTTTACCATGGGTTTATATCAACCCTTATGGAGAAACTCATCACGAAAATGATGGCTTACTATGGTTATCAAGATCTTATTTTCAACAAAATCAATTGTTGCGAAATTGGTTTCAGGGAAAATTGAACTGGAGCCGGAAAGCCGTATATTTCATGGTAGAAGCGAAGGTTTCTTGGCATATAAGATTCCAACTGAAATCAATCCAATGAACGGTTTGGAATAACTGAAACTGTCAATCTGAATGGGATGTGTTGGCTTTCTACAGTTTAAACCATAATTTTCCTTAAAATTACTTTTTGGGTACATCCCATATTTCGGGTAATGTCAATCCTGTTACTTTAATCATTCTTTGTTGGTGAAAGCTCCCGTTATTGCTGGACTCCAGGCTACCTGAACGGAGCTGTTCCCAGAGATTTTCAGCACGCGCTCAGCGGTTTTGGTCGCTCGCCTAAGGCGAGTCGATGCGACCACTACCCTACTGAACATCACAGTAAGTGGGTAAATGGATGTTGATTCCCCCCAAAATGTACAATCATGCACAATCGGTTTTGCTCTATAGAATAGCCATCTGATCTGATATTTCATGAAAGAAATGTGACAAGGGCCTAGTGTCACTGAGATCTCAATGATGATCCTCTCAAAGATTCACCGCCCATGGGATGAAACTGATCAAACTCTTTGACCCCCCAAAATAGAGGGCAATCCCCTACAAAAATAATTGTCATGTTCCTGTTCAACTATATAGCCATAAAATTAGCCATAAATCGGGGTATCCCCATTTTCAGACAAACCCCAGTTGTGTAATCAATGATGATGAATGTGGAAACCAAATAACAAACCCGCAGGATTTGACATGATTGTACCACCTCTCGCTGAATTGGGGATGCCTTAATATTGTGGGAGCCACATTTTAGGTCCATGGGGTCCTATGTCAAATCCATTGGAAGCGGAACAATGCCCCTTTAAAAAGTGGGGCTGTAAGTGGAAAACTGGAGGGAGCCAGACCCACTTACAACAGCAATTTGCAAACGCTTGCTTGTTGATGTCACCACAAAAGCTATTCTGTGTCGATGACAGGCCGCAGCAAATCGGTGCCAAGCAACTGGAGGGCTGAGGTGAAGCAGATGTCAAATTTTAGACCTTTTGCTTTCAAACAAAGTCCAGCTTCTTCTGCTTCCTGCTCTCCCTTAATGCTCAAAGGCGTATCATCCCAGCCAGTGTAGACGTTTTTGGCGTTGCCCTGGCTCTCTCCGTGTCGGATAAAGACGACTTTTGCGATGCTTTCAGACATGGCTTTACGATGCAAATCGTAGGAACTTGAGCCCGGCATGCAGCAGCGTCAGCCATGCATTGCCGAAAGTGCAAAATCTCAAAGGGTCAAGGTGTATGGTCTTGTATGGTATTGAAATTGCTAAGACTATAGCATGCTGTAGCTGCCATGACCAAGACTGACCAAGACTTAAAATCCGTGCCCAGCAGTTTTAAGCATGGAAAACCTGACAAATCTCACCCTCGACGTCGCCTGTGGCTGAAGTGCTCCTCCAGTGGCCTCCTGCAAAAGCCTCATGAAGGCATCTGGATGCTCCTGGATCGCCTTGCAACTGGAACCCCCGGAACCCTATGAGGGCACTGTCGGGGATGTTTGAGGATTTTGGAGGATGATTCCCTGGAAAGGCTGACTATAAGATGAATGCCAAAGTGGGTTTCTATCGTTGCTCGTTTTGATCCTTTTTTCCTCAAGTCACGACTTCAGTCCAGAGAGAGATTCACGCAAATTATCGTAAATTGCTTCCGTGCATGCGCTCTGCCTGCGCAATTTCAGGATGAGTCTGTTGAACACCTCGCATCACTTGGTCCTGCGGAACAGTATGAACTACATGCGAGTTCAGTAGCAGTGACTGTGTGTGAGAAACTCATAAAGACTCTGGTCAAGAATTGCGAGCTTTCAGTTCAGCAAAAGAAATCTGAGAGGCTAAGGCATGGGCCATCATCCCTGGATTTTGCGCTATCATTGCCGCAAGTTGGCCAAACCTCGGTAGATCACCGGGATTGACCGTCCAAAATCAAAACTTCAAAACACTTCAGGGGAAAACGTTGGAAATCACTTCAGCAATGAGCACCAGACTGAGGATTGTTTCGCAGTTGGGCCAGCACCTCTGGCATTGGTTCGTTGTCTCCGCCATCTCCTCATGTTTGCAAGATGACTTCTGATGGCTCTCTCGTTCCAGACTTCAGACATGACTGAAGTCAAAACTGGGGACCCTCAAAATGGATGTCAAAAAATATCAAAAGTACACGCAAAATGGTACATTTTGGCCAACATCCGTGGTTCCTAACTCAGCGATACGCAGGAGACCCAACGCCAATTCTGGTCCTCCTGGTCCTCCTGGTCCATATGGAAAAGGAAGTCCTCCTGCCTGCGATGGTTCCAACGCTCAGGAGATCTGCAATTTTAAGTGCAAGAAAAGATCGGAACCCCTACCCGCTGGTAATTAAACGTAGCTATTGAAAATGGCCATTTATAGTGGATTTTCCCATTAAAAATTGTGATTTCTCATAGTTATGTTAGTTTACCAGAGGGTAAACTCACCATGTTTGTAGTTTGTCCTCAATTCCGTGGAGCAAGTTCGAGGTGTTTAGGGGTTTTGGAAGGGGTTTCTCAAACTTCGGACAGAACTAACAAGCTGGTCAAAACTTCTGTGAACGCAGGGGCCCCACCGGCATTTCAGGCCCTGCTTCAGGGATTCCTGTCATCAGGAACCTCGGGAAATTTTCACAACTGATCCAAGTAGATCGAGGACAAGATACACCCTGTACCGCAAAGACATCCGCATACAGATTGTCTGTTGTACTTCAGTATATCGGACACAGAATGCATGTGAATCAGTTTGTAAGTCTCAATTTATTGCCAGGATCCGTGCCAATCCGACATGTCAAGGTTGCCAGTTTGAGTTGATTCCAGGTGCTCCGAGAAACTCTACTGCTACCATTGTATTTCGCCCTGGAGCCGCTCGAAGTGCTGCTTCCACCTTCCGGGCAAAGGTTGCAACATGTTGATGACCTCCTTATCCCAAGGGTGGCTGGTGGTTGGTAGGTCTTTTTTTCCCGTCGCTTTAATGATAAACACTCAGCTTTAGTCAGTTGAAAAGGTGTAATAAGCCAAAGCTTCACACATTCGCTGATGCCATCCACAAAATCGAGACAGCTGAGCTGGTTCCCGCTGCCAGTTGCCTGGTCACGTGGAAAACCCATCTCCATAAGGCTTTGCACTGAAGCTTCCTGAATGGGGCAAAAGTTGCGCTCTCGCACTTTGCTCTCGACAATCCCAGCATTGAAGGGAAAATCTGCAGGAAACTATCTTGTATCCCAATTATATTCCGACTTTACATCCAAAATAGACACTTGTCTAACTAATGGTAATAATCATCCATCAACCTTTATCAGTGATATGTCCAAAATTTGGTTGGCAAATTCATGGTTTCCTGCAGATCTTCCCTTGAGATGTCTTTTGAATTGTAAAAATCTCCAGTGAATCACAGGCTTCTGAACTCGGAACTAGGTCACGAGCGTCAAGGGGAGCATCCTGGGATCAGCCATTGAAGGGGGGGGTTGCGATTTGAAGTCCGATTGACAGGAACACTACATACTCACAAATGTATATATCTATATACATATAATATAATACACACATATCATATATATATATATATATGATTATATATATATATAATGATATTACGACAAGATAAAGATCATAAAACATGACATGTCGCGTGACAAAGGTACAATCATGTACAATCCAATAATTACCATCCCCATCCAATTGAGAACTGCCACATTTGCCCAAAGGACGACATGGCATTTCCACCACTGGGGGTCTGACTGCGGCAGGCGCTGCCTAGGTCAAGAATGAAACTCGGACACTGGTCCAAACATGCATGTCATGAGCCTGTCATGTGCCTGTCATGTGCTACAAACCACATAGGGTGCTGATCTATGCCCAGTCGTTGGACATGGAGCATATCCCCAAAGCAATTTTCTACGGGTAATGTGCCGACTACTTCTAGTTACCCCATTGACATATGTTCAAATGAGATGAAATCAAAACCCTCTGTCATTCCATGAAATACTGGCAATTGTAGTTCTATCATGTTCTATCTTTATAAGGATTCCCAATACTTTGGATTGTTTGTACCCATTTTGGATACCCGAGGATAACCGTTCGCATAGATGTGGAAAACCCCTGGTTTACAGTTCGGAAAATGATCGAATTTCGTGGTGGATTTTCCACATCTGACAAAAATCTCATTAAAATCCCATGAACTCATCATTTTGGCTGTTAAAATCCCATCTAAATCCCATGAACTCATCATTTTGGCATATTTTGGCTGTTAAAATCCCATCTAAATCCCATTCAAAGAGGGATCAGAAAAACGCTCCAAAAAACCAGGCGGCCGGAGCAGTCTGCGGCGCTGGTGTAGCTGCTGGAGCTGCTGCTGGAGCGGCTGCCGGTGTCGGTGTCGGGGCCTCATCTGGGCATATCTGGGCTATGGTGGGCTTGGAGGATGGGAGCAGGTTAGTTTGGACGGCCCTGAGATCCTTGCGGGAGCCTTTGCGCTCGGGGCTTTGGCCTTGCAAGTTGAACAAGACTCAGGTTAGCTCTGACCCTTGCCGGTTAGTGGGTAAGAACAATAAAGCATAGAAACATATAGAAACCCAGTGAGAAAATGTTCGAAATATTGGTTGTTAAATGTTGTCTAAGTTGTCAAGTAATTGGTATAGCTACTTAGTGCCGTCCAAGTCCTGTCATGGCAACGGCTACAAGGTGCCCCAGGGTGGAATTCACCGATTAGTGACAGAACTGCGCGGTGACACGTGGCCTTGGTAGCCATGGCAACAATAAATCCGCTGCTCTGGTAGCCGGAATCCTGAAGGGTGACCTGAGCTGCATTATGCAAATCACAATACCCTCTGGTAAACTAACATAGCTATTGAAAATGTCCATGTTTATTGGATTTTCCCATAAAAAATGGTGTTTTTCCATGGCTATGTTACCAGAGGCTAGTTGACTGAAGAAATCGTGCAGTCCATCACCAGTGCAACTGCCAGGGACGTCATCTGCCAGGATTTTGCCGGAATAAATCAACTTCTGACCTCAGCTCAGCAGCTCAGCAGCTCAACTTCACAGCCATGAGATCCCCCAAGCTCCCATAGCGCTGCCGCCTGTTGTAACCGGGCTCCCTTTTTGCCCCGCGTTTTTTTTGGCCAAGTGAGGTCTACAAAAGACCACTAGTCTCATCATCGGCCGTGGTTGGCTTTGGTTTGTCACCTGAGCTCATGTGTGAGGAATAAAAGCACAAGGCAAAACACAGATCAAGCAATCTCCAGACGAACTGAAATAACTGAAGATATCTAAATGAACAAAGAAGCATAAGAAACAAGCAGAAACACTCTAAAACGCGAAGAAACCCAAAGAAACCTACCAACCAACCAAGCACATGAAGCAATCAGGCAACAAAACAGAGAGACAAACAGGCAAACGATAAAACAAAGCTGATCTTTGGAGGTCAAGCAGCCTTTGATTCCAGTCACAGCGACCGCCTTTGCAGTGATAATGGGCGGCGCTTTTGTTGGCGCTTTCTGCGGCCTGAGCTGTTTAGCTCTGACCAAACCCGACTCAGCTTTGCAGAGACTCAAAAAGAAATGCCGTCACCATCTGAGTCTACCTGTCACAAAGGGTTTAACAAAGGGTTTAGTATGATCTTGTGACAGACAGCGTTTCCAAAAACATTCTAAGCCCACTAGACATTGAGACTGGACGACTAGTCGGCCCGCTACACCAGTTGCAAGTAGCCAGTTCCGGGAGGCTGAAGAGCTGCTTCACGTTTATCACAAAGAAGAGCAAAAACGAAACAAATGGCTGGTTTGGAAGACTTCAATGACTTCATGTGACTTCAATGTTTGGAGGATTTCCCCTCGAAAATCTGAACATCGAAGGGATGCAGTGCCCGCTGTGCAGGACTAGACACGTGGTGGCCACCGTCACTTGTCCAGGAACAGAGATGCTGTTTTCATAGCAACAGCGGCTCGCAATTTCCAGCCTGACACAAGTCCCATACCACCGTTTCAAGAAGACAACAACTGGGTTTTCAGCATCAAGTCCTCCAATCAAGAGTTCTGAAGTACGCAAGCTTATCCAATTTTGATCCTTACCTCATGAAAGCCATCACAACTGCATTGAATGGGACCTTCACCTCCCCTCTAGCAGTTTCAGGGCATAGTTCAGGCCTCAACTCCTCGGTATCTGGTTTCAATTCATCACTTCAGAATGGTTTCCTGTGAATTTTCCAACCGAAGGATATAAGTTCGATCCACTCAAATATCCATTCCGATTTTCCCAACCAAGAACATCACCGAGTTTGCCAAGCGACTCTTCGGGACTGTGACAAAATGGACACGCTTTGTTGGGACAATCAATGCCCTCCTGGCTCATGAGTGGACAAAAACAAAATCATGAACCAATGGATACAATATATGCCATGGATAAACAAACACATGTACAAACAACATATATCATATATACAGAACAATGTATATATATATATACAAACATGTATGCATGCAATTATATACACAGATGTACAACCATGCAGAAACCGTGTTTATTTTTTCAAGGTAAATTTGTATATGATATCCATATATACGTGTCTGTATATATAGGCTTCTCCCGGGCCTTGGAACTACCTACAACAAAGTGGGATGTCAACGTTCCTTGAACTTGCTGAAGCAGCTGATGCTATGCACACGCGGGGTGGGGGGGTGGGGTGGGGTGGGATGTTAACGTTCCTTGAACTTGCTGAAGCAGTTGATGCTACGCACACGCAGGGGGGGGTGGGGTGGGGTGGGATGTTAACGTTCCTTGAACTTGCAGAACTGATGATGATGATGATGATTATTATTATTATTATTATTATTGATGCTGAGAAAATTCCGCGACAAAATTTCGTCACGGAATCAGTAGTTTAAACCAAGCTAATTCGAGTTTCGGCAGTTCCAAGGCCAGGGACGAGGNAAATTCCGCGACAAAATTTCGTCACGGAATCAGTAGTTTAAACCAAGCTAATTCGAGTTTCGGCAGTTCCAAGGCCAGGGACGAGGCTATATATACATATATATTTAGTACGAACAAAATCACATTGCGAGCTCCTTGGTGTTTTTGCACATCATCGCATGCTTCAACTCCTCAGCTTTGGTGTGACAATCCAGGGCGAGTGTCGACTTTCTGGTGAGGAACCCCCCCCTGCCACTTTCTCCCAAGCAGAAATCCGTGCAGCAAAACCAAAGATATACAATATACCCTCTGGTTATTTAACATAGCCATGGACAATGGTTAATTTTGGATGATTTTCCCAGCTATAAACTTCCATTTAGTTCGGGGATTCTCCATGGCTATGTTAGTCATAACCAGAGGGTCAGGTTTATATGTCGAGGCAGCTACAGCCATGGGCCATGTGCCAGTGCTGAGTCTGAAAAACCGAGGCGCCAGGGACCATTATATATCAATCAATGTTATTACCCTCTGGTCATTTAACAGTTTGCGAACTGGAGAATCACCAATTTTTAGTAGGTACCCTCTGGTAAATTAACATAGACCCTTAGAATGGTCAGTTTGTAGTGGAACTAATCTTCCAAGCCCTATCTGGCAGGGTCTATGTAAATTTACTAGAGGCTAAATCCTCTATAAACGGCAATGGCTTCCATAGCTATGTTCGTTCAGCGGGATGGTTTTTTGTGGGGGCTAATCCCAGAAATTGTGAACTAAGCCATAAAAGATGCACAGCTATGAACCAACCAACCATAGTGAGTTACAATAAGTCATAGTTCACCCATGCACCATGTATGTATATGTATTTTATATCTTATTAATATACATAATATTTATATATATATATACATTCCATTGAAAAAACTCATTGACCAACCAGTATAGATCCTGCCGCGATGGTCCCCTGTATATTCCATCTGTCTGGCTGCCATGTCGCTGGGGGCACCGTTCTCCGCTGCTTGTAGTGAAGCTCCAATTCCACCTGAGCGTCAAAAAGCTGGTTATACCCCAACGAATACAAGGTTATAAGCATCATCCATCATGGAGATGCTTGACATTTACGGTGGGTGATATGATTCATTAATCATATTTCAATAAGATCTATAGATAAAGCAATGATGGTTGGTTGATGAATATCCAGTGGACGTGATTATGTATCTCTATATATATATATACTACCATTCCGGTCAATGGTGTTGGATATATATATATATATATATGTATATACACAGAAATCATCAATGAACCAAGTTTACTGTCACAAATTATCCCAACATGATCAACCCTTGGGTAATAACATCAGATTGACCAAAGAAAACTGCTTTTTATAGCGGCCATAGTATCATATGAAATTTACGATATCATCCCATTGGTGTTTTGTTAGCCATGGGTAACATAGCAACATTTCATTGGGTGAAATAAGCACTACCAATATATTGGGATGATGCTGTTGTTGTGAATGGATATCATTTATAAGAGAAACATATAATATACAATAAGTATGTGACCATTGGGTTATCCCTCCCAAAAAAAAACGTGGCTGATCCGATCAGCTCTTCCAGCAATTTTGCGGTCGCCTCTCTCAGAGTCTTTCGGATCGTGGCTTCGGCCGTCGAGACGTGTGCCACCGGGCCAGGCCCAATGGTGACCTCAGGGGTTCGTCATGGGGGTACCCCAATAGCTGGATGGTTTATCATGGAAAATCCATGAAAAAAATGGCTGATGATTTGGGGGGTACCCCCATGACTTTGGAAACCTCCACATATAATAATTGTACCAAAATAGATTTTTCTGAATGGGGGCTTCTAATCTATTTGATTTTGGATGTATCCTTGCAGGAAGAATGAGAAGGAAACCATATGTTTTCCCATGAAACCATATGTTTTCTCATGAACATAAGGCTTTCCTGCAGATGTGCCTTTTACCAATTCGGGAACAAGGTGAGCAAAAACTGTTTCATTCAGCCACTTGGTTGCTACCAAGTCTTGATCAGAGTCACCGCTGCAAAAATTGACCATATTCCCTCAAGTCTGCTCTGGATGCTTCCTTTAGCACCCTTACCTGGTTAAAATATGTTAAAATGCTGTCAAGATTCCCCAGCTCCCGAAGCATGAAGAATTTGTCGCCGCTTTCTGCATGTAAAATAGACATCAGTGGACTACAGGTGACATTTATCACGTTGCAGCTGAGTTGCCTTGAAGGGGGCACCCAGCCTTTCAGGAGCCAGCAGCCTGACACATCGAGCACAAGAAACCATCACTGCACACCAAAGCAATGGAGAAACGAAAGTTAATATATGGCTATAAGTCAAAACCCTGGTACCTAGTGAACATCAAAATAGCTGGTAAATGGATGTTCATCCCACTAAAATGGACGATAATAGGTTTTGAGCCACCCCCATATGTTGAAATCCATCTTGCACTCAGAGGAAACAAAGGTCGATCATCCACTCCACTCCAGCAGTCGTGTTGCTGTTGAGCCTCTAGTGCTTGAGTCAAGATGCTTGATCTGTAAGCCTGCGATTTTGTTCTTGAAGTCTTTCATGGCTTCACCCATTTCATAGAAGGCACTCCTTAAGTTCTCGTTTTCTCTCTCTTTCGTGTTGGCAAGTGCAGAAAACCCCGGGAAGGCCAAAATTCCTGACAGTGTCTACTTTATGACTGGAGAAAGAACTGACGAATCGGACGAGGTTTCAATTGGGACGAACATCCGAGCAGCGGATCAACAATAAAACTTGATAAAACTTGACACTCCCTAGGCCATATGGGTTTGCCTCAAAATTGGTGATACTGTGATGCTCCAAAATTTGTCAAAATATAAATCTCAATGCATTGTGGTAATGCTCTGGTATTTGGGGCGTCTTCATTTCAGATACAGTAACTCCATTTTGTTGGCACTCCAAGATGCGAGTGATAGGTATGTAACTCCAGAGTCTTCCTTGGAAGACAGCGGCAGGCTAAAAGAAGTCTGGGGATCAACTTCCACTGAGCCAGCCTCATTCTCCGGTTTTTTGTTGGCAGTTTATTTTGGATGGCAATATGAATACAATATGTATATATCCATACTTGGTTCGGTTCGTAGTTGTATCCCAGATCTTTGTGGACAGAAAAGAAGGTTCTGTTCTTATCTTTTAATGTTCTCTTATTCAACATATTCAAGTGAGGAGCGAAATGTTGTGCCCAGATGTCAAGCCGCAGTACTTTTGAATTGCCTCCCGGGCTTTCTGGGTTGCCTGGCAGCATGGCATGGAAGGAAAACCATCAAATTACTAATTACTGAAAGTACATCTGAATCATATCCGCATCATATGAATCATGCAATGTTTTGGGGAACCTTTTGGATTCGGGAAATCTCCAAATGTTGGGTACACACCCAGTTTTCACCTGTTCTCAATGGCAACAATTCCATGGCCATGGCCCCACCTGAGGGCTTCCAGAAAATAGGACCAGGCTGTAGCCCAAGTTCCTGCGAATGCTGCCAGCCTTGTTTCTCAATCTATTTGGATCTGTTGGGTGAGAGGTTTGATCCGAGAAATTCACGTGAGAAATGGTGCTTTGGATTGAATTTCTCAGCACTACCAAAGCATGGTCATTCTGAAACATCCTGAAAAAGGTATCCAAAACAACATCCAAGAAAAGGATCCCTTCAAACGGAGAATCTTCGTCGAGCCTGGTGTCTTGACGAAGAGTGATACTCGCAGCGGATTCATCGGAGATCTGCTTCACCAGGGCGTCCGTCAGAAGCGGCACCAGTGATTGTGGCACCTGTCGCTGTTTGACATCGCCGCTGTTTCCCAGCTCTTTATGTTCCCAACTTGTGAAGGTGAAAAAAGGTGAAGCAGCTGAAAGTACAGCACTAAAAACCATAACAAGACTGGATAACGAAGAAATACGAAGAAGATGCACCTCAAAATGTCCAAGAAATCTCACATCAAACCAAGAAGTACTAAGGCACCGGATGATGGCCCCTGCCTCTAACGGCTTTGCTGCTTGAGGAAGCGCGCTGCCAAAATAGCCTGCGTATGACGAGTCGTAAAGGGGCAATGGAAACAAGGTAGGGAAATCTGATTGGAGAAAGGATTGGGGTTTGCCTGAAAATAGAATACCCCAGAAATTCAATAGTTTAGCACCTGTTCACCCTAAGATTGCTATTTTGGGATATCCACCATCGACCCTGCCATGCTCGGGGGGGGTTCCCCCCCCCCCCTCAAAATAATAAAAATTTTATTTCGGCCTATCCAGGTAAATACCAGAAATTATTTCAGAGGGGGTCCAACGTGCAAAATAAATATGAGAGGGGGCCCCCCCTGTTCAACCGCGAGC
>BGPT01000100.1:23247-99348 GCA_003297045.1 Symbiodinium sp. clade C Y103
TGAGGGCGACATCGGTGCCTTCGAGGCCTGAGATTCGACGTCTGAAGGCGGTGCCTGAGGGTGGTGAGACAGCTGGAGTTCGATGTGACGGGACGGTGCAAGGTCCTGCAGCTGCGGCCAATCCTGGTGACCTACGTGGAGGTGCTGGACATGGGGCTTTGACTGATGTCCCAAGGCCAGTGCACTTGCCTTTGGATTTTGGAGTGGCTCGGGATCCTGAAGGACTGCTGGCTCCTATGGTTCGGAACTTGACGTTGGGACCGAGGGATGGTGATGGCCGAGACCTTCATTATGCCGGTCAGGGACAAGTGCAACGTTCGGGCCAAGTTCGAGCTGGCGATCATGGTGGTCGTCTACCTGGGTCGGATGTGGTGAGATCTGGAAGGAGCACGGTGGAAGTGAACCCCTTCTGGAGCGCTGGTGTTAGGCGCGAGGCTGAAATGGGTCAGGATGGACGCCATCAAGGAGTTGCTCCGGCTAGGAGCTTGCAGCCGGCTATGGATGCCGCTGGAACAGGTCAAGTGGATCCTGATGAGGCTGAGATGGAAAGGATTCGCAGAAGGATCTTGCTGGAAGCTGAGGAGGCCTTCAAGATGGAGATCCGGAAGTTGAGAGGTGACGGAGTGGGGACGGATTCCAGGTCCTACCATTCAGCATCTTCTGGTGGAGATCAAGCATGTTCTCAAGGAGCTCAAGGTGGACGACCGGGAGTGGGGACTGCTGGAACGCCAGGTGGTGGTGACCGAATTGGGATGGCATCAATGTCAACTCCGGCACCTGGTGATCGAGGTGGTGCTGGTCAAGGTGCTACACCAGGTCATGGTCCTGCAGGAATGGCTACACCTCCAGGCTTGGATGGTCGACTTCATGGTGGTGGTTTTCTTGGGGCTCCTCAGAATGGGGTTCAGGACTCTTTGAAGAGCCATGAACTTCCTCCTCTTCCGGTACCAGGTGCTGATGGGGCCTCATTGGCCTTTGGCGATTGGATGGCTCTTGCAGGTCCTCAGATGGGCGATATTGGCCTCAACTCTCGGGACTGGTGGCTCTATGTTCGACATCAAGTTGAGCTGCTCTATGAGCGATGGTTGGTATCTACTCCAGTGGAACGGCTACGTCTTCGGCCTGTGGAAGGAGATATCCCTGGTGAATTCCAACGGGTGGAGCAGCGTGGAGTCTCGATGTTGTTGGCTGCAGCCCCAGAGCCAGTGAAGCGGGATTTGGTGGCCACGAGGACGTTGAGCTCTACGGGAATCCTTTTCCGGTTTTACACGGTGTATCAGCCGGGTGGAGGATCGGAAAAAGCTGCACTGCTTCGCCAGATTACTGAGCCAAAGATTGGGTCATCGGTGGCGGATCTGCTGACTGGTCTTCGCTCTTGGAGGAGACTTCTGGGCCGAGCCAATGAACTACGCTTGGCATTGCCTGATCCTGTGGTTCTTTCTGGAATTTTGGGAAGGATGGCTGATGCTTTGGGACGTGCAGGTGGTGGCTAAGTGGGATACCGAATCTCTGCAACCCGACAGGAGCTGCAAGTGGATAGTCGTCCGGTGATGGGCTCTATCTGGGATTACGCTGAGATTCTGCAAGCTGAGGCTGAGGAGNCTGCAAGTGGATAGTCGTCCGGTGATGGGCTCTATCTGGGATTACGCTGAGATTCTGCAAGCTGAGGCTGAGGAGTTAGCTCTGAGCACAAATGCCAAGCTCTTCACAACTTCGGCAGCTGGGAATCCGGTGGTGAAAGCCCTTCAGGTTCCAACTACTGAGCCAGGATCTATGCCAGTGGTGGTCAGTGGGACCGAGAACAAGGCGCCTTGTCGGTATTGGCGCAGTGACGAGGGATGCAGAAGGGGTCAGGCATGCACTTTCCGCCATGACCAGGAAAGAGGCCGCTGCTGGAACTGTGGTTCACAAGCCCACATGAAAAAGGACTGTCCGCACAAGGTCAAGGATAGTGCACCCAAGACCCCAAAGACCGCCAAGATCAAGGGGAAGGAGAAGGACACTCCGGAGAAGAAGCCGATGGTGGTTCCGGGGGAGGCAGTCGTCAAGGATGTCACTCAGGAGAACTTCAAGGTCAATGGGAAGGATGAGAACCTGGTGAAGGGAGAAAACTCAAAGGAACCTTCTCGAGGCTTGGAGGCGACCGGGGATGTGGCATCGGAGTTGATCAAGGAGGCTGCTGGTCTTCTCAAATCTCTGAGATCGGTGAAGTCGATGAAGCTGAAGCAGGTGACGGTGGATCCGGACTCTGAGCTTGGTCGCTGGGCGCTCCTAGATGGAGGGGCCACGCATGCATTGCGAAGAGCCCGCCCCGACGAGCTTGAGTCCTTGGTGGAGGTGCAGGNGCTCCTAGATGGAGGGGCCACGCATGCATTGCGAAGAGCCCGCCCCGACGAGCTTGAGTCCTTGGTGGAGGTGCAGGTGGAATTGGCGAGTGGAAGCACTACCCTGTATCGGGTAAGGGATCATCAAACTTTGCTGTCATTGGGTGAGGTTGAGCCGATCTTGCCACTCCACATGCTGGTTTCGAAAGGCTACCGGGTGACTTGGAAGGCTGATGGATGCCGTATCACTCACCCGACCTATGGCCAGGTCAACTGCAGTATGAGGNGACTTGGAAGGCTGATGGATGCCGTATCACTCACCCGACCTATGGCCAGGTCAACTGCAGTATGAGGCAGGGATGTCCAGTGATGCCACGGGCAGAAGCCTTGGAGATGCTTCATCGCTTCGAGACTGAGGAGAAGCTGGGCACCTATCTGAAGGAGGCCGAGCGGGTGTGGTGGAAGCAGAATTTCCCTGAAGTGCCGGAGGATGTCCTCAAGTTCATGTCAGGTCAGGGGGAGGATCCAATGGTGTGGTCATGCCCATGGAATCGAAGGCAGAGGAGGGCCCATCGAAACTCCGGTCCTGATCCTGGAGCTTGGACCAAGGAGGTATGGGGAGACTATCAATGTCTCTGCATCGACACGGCTATGGGAGCTCAGTTCAACTTGCACAACCGTGGGGTGTGGGCCTACTTGTGGAGCTTGGCTGAAGCCGGGTTGATCAAGGCCGTGCAACCCCCAGGCGGTTGCAGGACGGTGAGCCGGCTTCGCAATAAAGGTCCGCCAGGACCGAGAAGATTGCGTGGCCGAGACGACCTTCGATGGGGCTTGGACTACTTGGATGCCTATGAGGTGGAGCTCACCAACAGCGATAGTGCCCTGATGCTGAAGCAGGTGGGTCTGTGGAAAAAGTCCGATGAATGCCGCACTTCAAGGGTGCCGACTGGGTTCTTTATGGAATCGCCTGAGGATCCGAAGGACTATCTGGAGACCGAGGAGGGGGAGATCACTCCGAGCTTCTTCAACTTTCCGGAGCTCAACCAGTTCATTGGGAAGGAGGGGATCACCTACTTTGCCTTCGACCAAGGCCAAACTGGACATCGGAGGAGGAAGCCAACGGGGGTGGTCACAAATCTTCGTCTAGAAAGAGTTGACAGTCCAGAGGCACCTCCTCCACGATGTTGACCCATCCAAGGTGGTCTTGGTGAACGGATCATGGCATCAAAGTCATGGGCGGAGTGGAGCCCTGGCTTGGTGGCGGCTCTGAAGGAATCCCTCAAGATGTACCTGCAGGTGTTGGAGGCCGACATTGCAGAGGTGAACTCCGACCCTCATCTTCGGAAGCTTGACATGGCTGCCTGGAGACGTCATGTACGGCAGCAGCATGTGCCTTTTAGGAAGGATTGTCGCTTCTGCTTGGAGTCGATGGGGACATCGCAGCCGCACCGAAGAAGCAACAATGCATCTTCGGCCTTCACCATGTCGGTGGATGTTATGGGGCCCTACTGCACTGGAAAGGACTTGGGGACCGGAAAGAGCTGTCGGTATGCCATGGTGGCAGTGGTGCCGATACCAGTGGTGAAGGACCTTCCTGGAGCTGCGGCCGTCCCAGAGGTGAAGGATGAAGAGTTGGAGGAGGTACCCGAAATGCCTGAGCTGGAGGAGGAAGTGGAACTGGTGCCAGAGGAGCAGGTTCAAGCTATGAACGAGAAAGCTGACATCGATCGCTTTGCAGCTCCAATGGATGTCCAGAACATCACCCTCATGGAGCCGGTTCAGTCTCGAAAGGTTGATCATTTAGTGGCGGCCCTCTCCAAGCTACATGCTCGACTTCGTCTCCTTGGGGTCAACATCATGCGTCTCCACTCTGACAGGGAGCGATCTTTCCTGCACTCAAAAATCGGCCAGTGGTGTGACGCCCGCCAGATGGTCCAAACTATGACCAGTGGTGATGATCCTCAGGGGAATGGAAGGGCCGAGTCGGAGCTTCACCAATTGAAGAGGAGGCTGAGGTTAGCTCTTCACCAGAGCAGTGTGGACCAGGCCTACTGGCCTTGTGCTCTTCGACATGTGGCAGAANGCTGAGGTTAGCTCTTCACCAGAGCAGTGTGGACCAGGCCTACTGGCCTTGTGCTCTTCGACATGTGGCAGAAGAGAGGTTCCGCCAGCAGGTGTCCCGCCTTGGCTTGACTATGAAGCCAATGCTTCGGTTTGGAGCTCAAGTGGCTGTGAAATGCAAGCGGTGGCATCGGAGAGCCCAACCTTTGTCCAATCCCTTTCGATCGATGCAGCTCATGGGTCCATCTCCTTTCATGACTTCGGGGTGGATCACAAAGGATGAAAACAACATCATGCACGTCAGGACGGCCATCATCCCAGACCCTGATGCNGCTCATGGGTCCATCTCCTTTCATGACTTCGGGGTGGATCACAAAGGATGAAAACAACATCATGCACGTCAGGACGGCCATCATCCCAGACCCTGATGCTGATGAAGCTCAGCTGGAATTGCAGCAGCTGGATGCTGGTCAAGGTCGAAGGAGCCGGGGGAGACGATTGATGGGGAAGCAGCCTGATGATCCGCATCCTNGATGAAGCTCAGCTGGAATTGCAGCAGCTGGATGCTGGTCAAGGTCGAAGGAGCCGGGGGAGACGATTGATGGGGAAGCAGCCTGATGATCCGCATCCTCTTCAAGGAGCTCTACCATTGCTCTTCGAGCAGCATCGTCCGGAGGGTGCTGGTCCTGCCCTTCTCAAGATGCGGGCAGGGGGGGAGACAACAGGTGAACAAAAATCCAATTTGAATTCCAAATCAAGTTCAACTTCAGAAGATCCTTTTTCTACGGCATCAACTTCTGGTGGTTCGAGTTGTGGAATGGTGGAATGCTCTGGGTGTGGCCTGAAACAGCANATCCTTTTTCTACGGCATCAACTTCTGGTGGTTCGAGTTGTGGAATGGTGGAATGCTCTGGGTGTGGCCTGAAACAGCAGTTTCGCTTTGGGTCGAAATGGTGCTCTGAGTTTGTGGATGGGGTCGCCCTAAAGAGCTTGGCAGTTATTCCGGATGAGCAGCTCCCTGAGGGAATCGAGACTTCTGACGATGAGCCGGTCACTGTGGAGTTCAAGGTCTCTCCGAATGCGCAGGCTACTGCGGGCTTGGAAGTTTCTGCGGATGAAGAGGGAGACGAAAGCCCCCAAACCTGTGACTTCTGTGGAGAGGAACTGGTGGCTGGAGAACAAGGTGGAATTGTGGTTCCGGGGGAGCACACTGAGCCAAACCAGAGATGCTCTTGGAGAGAGGCTGAAATGTTTCATGAGGCTGAGGTGGAGGAGCACTGGGCTCTGAAAAAGGCCTACTTGGAAGAGCTTCGGTATGTGGCCGTTGGTGAGGAGGAAGGTCGAGAACAGGGGAAGCGCTTGGAGGAGTTGCAGGATGAGTTGACCATCAAGGAATCTCATCTCAGGGAGCAGTATGACCAGATTACCCAACATCGTCTGGCTGCCCTCTCTGCTCCACCTATGTCTACGGAAGACCCAGGCAGTGTACTTCCTCAACCGGTTCTTCAGACCTACACGGTTCCTTTGCAACAGGTGCGCCGGGAGCTGGATCTGTGGACTCCTGCACTCAAGGCAGAGTACAACTCCCTGATCAGCACTGGGGCCATTGGCATCACCACTGAGGCTGAGCTCAAAAAGGATCCCTTGTACACTTCGATGGAAATGGCACCGGCTATGTTGGTTCCTACGGTGAAGGCCCCTCTGGGTCGAAAAAAGGCCAGGATTGTGGTGTGTGGGAATCGGTTGGAAAAGGTGTCGGCAAGTGGAAGTGGGGAACCGGGGTCCGATGAGAAGCATCAAGGTGATCCACATAGCACCTATGCTGGAGGAGCTGATGGGACTTTGTTGAGGTGTCTGGTCCGGAAGGCAAGTGCTATGGAGTGGTGCATTGCCAGCCTTGATGTGGCTACGGCATTCTTGCTGGCACCCCGCCAGAGCTCTTCCCGACAGCTGCTGGTGATGCGGCCACCAAAAGTGTTGGTCGAAGCAAGACTTTGTGGTGCCGATGAGCTGTGGCGCATTCAGAACGCCATGTACGGCTTGCAGGAGTCTCCGGCCGACTGGAGTGTTTACCGAAATGGGGTACTGGCAAAAATCAAATGGGAGGTTGCTGGAACGAAGATGCAGCTTCTCCGAACTCCAGAGCCCAACCTTTGGAAAATGGTGGTCTCTGAGGAGGATGCCATGCCGGAGGATGACGAGGCCAAACATCAGGTGCTGGGATTCGTGGCACTGTATGTCGATGATGTCATGTGTGTGGGAGAGGAGCCGGCGGTGCAGGGCTTTTTGGAGGTTCTTCAACGAACTTGGAAGTGCTCCACACCTGAGGTGGTCACTGAGGGCCGGTGGATGAAGTTCTGCGGGTTTGAGCTTTCCCGACGAGGTGACTCAGTGCTGCTCTCCCAGCATTCATATCTCAAGGACGTGGTCGGCCGCTACAAGGATTTGAGTCCGAGGGCAACACCACTGCCTGGATCCCTGGATGAGACACCTGAGGAGAATCCTCAATTGGCTGATGTGAGAGCTGCCCAAACGGTGGTTGGAGAATTACTATGGGCGGGGTGCCGCACACGTCCAGACTTGAGTTACAGTGTGGCGTGGTTGGGTCGCAATGTGATGCGCTGCCCAAAGCGGGTTCTCATGTATGCCAAGCACACCCTGNACTATGAGGACGGTGGAGATCTTCAGTGATGCGGCTTTGGGACCGGAAGGAAAACGTGGACATCAGGGTCTCATAGCTGCTTATGGTGGAGCTCCAGTCCAATGGGATTCTCGCCTCCAACCTTTTTGTGTTCTGAGTACAACTGAATCGGAGTTGTTCCCCATGACACTACCCGACCACCTTGGTGAATCAATTTCTTCGATTGTGTCGATCTTGGAAAATGGGGCCGAGCTGGACCGCCTGTTGTATGGTGATTCAATGTCAGGCTTGAAATTGCTTGAAGCGCCTGACGGCCCTTGGAGAACACGGCATCTCCGCCTTAGGTCACATGTGCTCCGTGAACGGCTTCGATGGGGGCTTTGGAAGGCCAGGCATTTGCCAGGCGCGGAGCTAGCAGCTGACCTGTTGACCAAGCCGGTGACCACTTCTACAACTTGGGAGAAGTTTTTTGGTTTCATGCTGCTGACCTATGGTGACTCTGAGGAAGTCCGAAGGGTAGGTGNGGTGACCACTTCTACAACTTGGGAGAAGTTTTTTGGTTTCATGCTGCTGACCTATGGTGACTCTGAGGAAGTCCGAAGGGTAGGTGGCTCAAAGAAGCCGAATTCGACTTTGGGTAGTGGTAGCGGCTTGTCAGCCGAGAAGATCACAGGTGCAGTAGCTGCAATAGGTAGCGTAGTGGGATTGGCCTCGTGGGAACTGTCCTCGACTGTGGGCAAGCTTGCTCGGGCGGTGGCCATCTCAGCTTTGGTAGCTCATGTAGCTCTGACATGTTGCACCCCATTGAGAGGTGATCAAGAAAGCTCCNACTGTGGGCAAGCTTGCTCGGGCGGTGGCCATCTCAGCTTTGGTAGCTCATGTAGCTCTGACATGTTGCACCCCATTGAGAGGTGATCAAGAAAGCTCCAAAAGAGATGGAAACAAGAAAGGTGTTAGGGAAGATGAACCAACACCACAGAGAGGGGTGAAGGAACATGAACTCACCTCTCCCAGCCCTAGGGAAGNGGGAAGATGAACCAACACCACAGAGAGGGGTGAAGGAACATGAACTCACCTCTCCCAGCCCTAGGGAAGATGAACCAGGGCTGGATCCTCATGCTAGGGGATATGAACCAGCATGGGGAGAAATTACTCACCTTAGCCCCTCGGGCTCCCGTCGGCCGCGACCGCGACTCTGTGCTGTGAGGCCCGGACAAACGTTCGGTCCTCGGCCATGGGAGGCGCCAGAGTTTGGGCAGCCACCCCACAGGGGACCTGATGATTTGTGGCTGCAAATTTCGGGTGGCTGGGTGGTTCGAGTTCATCGGCAACATCGCAGCCGCCTCTTCCACCCCATCCACAGAAGCTGCCCTGTCCAAGCCATTGATTTGGAGGATCGACGTATCTCCATCATTTGGTTCTCTGGGAGCCGTGGCTGGCAGCGGGCAGTCCAGGAGGACACTTGGCAGAATGGCCAAGTTCCGCCGGCACCACCAGTGGCTGGAACTTGGATTGGATGGACGTTTTTTCGACTTCGAGAAGCTGCTCAAGATGGACGGAGTTCCGCCACGCAGCGCAGGATCCAGCCAGACACTGTGGTGTGGTCACCGCATGAGAATGCTGCTTGGAACATGCCTCGACAGCTTGGGGTGTCGACAGGCGCGACGAGGAGGGGCCATCCATCGGCTTCGGAGAGGGGATCGGCAGCTATGGCTTCGATCAATACCAGCCGGTTTGGGTCGGCACCTTCGGTGAGCTCANGAGGGGCCATCCATCGGCTTCGGAGAGGGGATCGGCAGCTATGGCTTCGATCAATACCAGCCGGTTTGGGTCGGCACCTTCGGTGAGCTCAGATGGAAGTTGGTCGGTGGCTGGGTCTGGCTTAGGCCGTGTGCCGAAGGCTGCAGCTTGGAGGCCCAATCCGGGTCCACCTGCATGGAGGCCGAGTTCGGGACCTCCATCTTGGACGCCTGAGTCCAATCCTCCTTCATGGAGGNAAATCCTGGAGGGGCAGCATCAAGCTCCAGACCAATGGGGTACTCTGGGGGCATTCCGCCCGGAAGTGTGGTGGTGGCAAAGGCTGGACTTTCGCCACCTACGAGGTGGTCAGAGGGGCCCACATTATCCATCAGGGAGGGTGAATCTGAGAGGATGGCGACGTTGAGGGTGCTTGGGGCGCCACGGCCGCCTGACCTTGGCCGGAGGGAGGAGGATCCAGAGCACAAGCGCCGAAGATATCTGCAGTCAGCTCGTGCAGATGTCAGTGATGAGGAGCTTTGGTNGCCTGACCTTGGCCGGAGGGAGGAGGATCCAGAGCACAAGCGCCGAAGATATCTGCAGTCAGCTCGTGCAGATGTCAGTGATGAGGAGCTTTGGTGCTTCGTTCATGGGGAACGATATGAGCCGGCTCGGTCGAGTATGAAGAAGCAGTGGAAAGCGAGGAGGGCTCCAGTGGGGACTTCAGCCTGGTGACGGAGCAGGTGGAGGAATCACCTCGAGCTTCTGATCCAGCAGTGGATCCAATGCCCCACCAGGATGAGGCTGCGGACATGTGAGCTACAGCCTGGACTTCGATGCAGCGATCCCAGGTCTGCATGGCTCCATGTGAGGCTTTTTTCGAAGCCCTTGCTTTTTGCCAAAATGGCTGGAATCAACAGATTCTCTTTTTGGTATTTTTTCCAAAGGTTCTTGACACCTTGAGGTTGCTGCANTTTTTTCGAAGCCCTTGCTTTTTGCCAAAATGGCTGGAATCAACAGATTCTCTTTTTGGTATTTTTTCCAAAGGTTCTTGACACCTTGAGGTTGCTGCAATGACAGCAAGGGGGAGTGTGGATGTTCAAGCATCTGACACTTGAAATCGAGAAGTGTAACAAGTTCCTTTTTTGGATTGATACAGAGAAGATTAGCATGGCCGTTTGCATTGGNCGTTTGCATTGGCCACATGTCATAAGGATGACACGCACAACATGGTGCGGATCTCGTCGCATGGCTCAAGAAAAGGAGGGCGCGCAGCCCCGCACGGTGCCTGTGCATCCACAGTTTCATTTGTTTCCAGACCATTGTTGGCATTTAGTTTTCCACCCGGTGGATTGGTGGATGTTTAAACTCTGTCTCAGTTTGTGAAAGCGACTACTGGGAACACAAGACCCCGATGTCCAAGCTTAAGAATTAAAGCATCATATCCCAACATGGTTTAATCTTAGTCAAGGCCATGTGATTGAACAATATCATAAATCATCATGGCCCAAAAAACGGAGACGTTCCGAAAGAATATGAGTAAGTAGTAGTAAGACAGACGGTACTGCAAGCATTATTACTGTCATAATGACTATCACAATAGAGGTGGTCTAGTAGGAATGTGTATTTAACAATGATGACAATAACAACAATAATCACAACAATGATCACAATAGTAATAACAATAATGACAACACTAATGACTCTGTCTAATGACAACAATAATAGTAGCATTATTATAGACATTATCCTAATAATAGTCATTCACCAACCCAACAAAAATCAGCCACTTTTCCACTTGGGCATGAATCCCGATACTTCCAACCAGCGGCCACACTGACTCGGTGGTGGCACCCCCACACCGTGTTGGTCAAATTCTGCGTGCTGCCACTTCGAAGGCCTGGGGAGAAACTTCGAACCCAAAGCTCCCAAATTCATAAGTGGCTTGAAGCCTAGAGAAGATGCTGGAAAATCTTGAAAGATGTTGGATACATGCTGGAAAATCCTGGACATCGGCGTGAAATCATGGTTCTTCCTACTGGATTTGGGAAGGCTTGGATGGTTCCATGGTGATTTTCCAAATCGATGACAGTCACTTCTGGAGAGATGATCTCTCTCTCTCCAGATGATAGGTCTATGGATTATGGACTGTTGAATTGTCGCTGGGTATCATTTCCAGTTTCAGGGGAAATGCGGCCATGCCCGCTGAGACCCAAAATATAACATTGCGAAATTTGATGCGTAGCTGCGTCCAGCCGCAGAAAAATCCCCCTTTCCTGTGGATATGACTCAAGTTTGTAAGGGAAAACATGCAATGCTTTTTGTAGTCGATTGTGTTCCTTGGCCTCATCAATCGTTTCATCTGTTCATTTTCCAAAAGCCTGGGACGCAAGGGGTGCCCTCCCACTGTCGCCTGTCATGAACTTGTTTCCCAAGGCTGCAAGGCAAGGCATGTCGACCTGGGTCGTCCCAGTATCACTGCCACGGTCGTCTTCGTCATCGTCATCGTCCGTCATTGTCATCTTCATCCTCATCCTCATCCTCATCCTCATCGTCATCCTCATCATCATCATCATCATCATCATCATCATCATCAGCAGCACCTGTTTGTGGACAAGAAAAAAACGGGAGGAGGAACAACGACATTATGCTTCGCATAGTAGGCTTGGCCCGAAGGAATCTTTCAGAACGAGGCCCCGGCAAGCATAATGTTTGCCAATGCCCAGGCGAAGTTTGCGCACTCCTTTTTGAACACTTTTTCGGCCAATCAGCATCAGCTTTGCAATGTTGCAATAAAATCCAGGGCCTTAGGCCCTAGACTCATAGGATTTCTTACATTCCCTGCAACCAAGGAAAAAAGTAGGCACCATCATGGAATACATATATAGATAGTTCGATAGCCACATGACAAACTAAGGTCAGAGATTCATGTCAGTTTTTCTGCTGCATCTGTTGGGCACCCCTCTGCCTCAACGAACCGTTTCAAGCTAATAATAGAGTATACCAAGGAAAAATAACAACGACGACAACTACAATACTATAATGCCGTGTAATACAACCATCTATAAAAAGAGACGAGAAACACTTCTTAGAAGTGAACCTTGATATTGAAACCGGCCATTTCCGACTTCCATGGCACACTGTCCCTGTCCTGCGGTCCGAACTGCTTGACGCTGCGCACACACTGCTCAGCCATGGCGCTCACCTCATTGGGCGGTGAGGGATCTGCTCAATACGTAATACTTGGGTTAGATTCCAATGAAACAGCCATATATTGTGTACAGTATATACATCGTGTATGTGTGTATGTTATATATCTATATGTACATGTATACATATATAATTATATATATACTTATATTTATTTCTATATGTATAATTATTTATATATATATATATAATCATTTATATATATATATATATATATACAGGACGGTCCAGTTACTAACATCTACTAACTAGACTATATTCAACTATTTACTAAACTTCAACGATTAATTGTCCCAGTAGGATGACCAGCCAACCCTTTTTCAGCTTCATATGCACGGGACAATATGAATCGACTCTTCACAAATGACACACGTAGAATTCGATGGACACAAAAATCCGTGTAGCAACCATGTACCCACTATTGTCCCACAACTTCTCGTTGGGCCATTGACATATGTATATTGACAATGTAAACACTGGATTAATAGAGCCCCAGTTTCTGATTCCTGGCCCATAGGAGTTGGACATCATGGGATGTGGCGAACCCCGGATTCTCTTAGGTCCCCTTAGGTCCCCTTTAGGTCCCCTTTAGGTCCCCTTGGGTCCCTGGACCAAAGGCTCATTGCACCACTTGATCGTCGCAAATCTCCATGCGATGTTGGCCAAGTTTTGCGGCTCGCTTTCGGTGATCCTGCGCTGATTGCGGCGGATCTGAGAGCTGCGGATCCCTGAGGAAAAAGGGCGTGGTTGTACTGACAAACTATGGATGACGACCCATTTATGAATATTTTCCAATGAGACACAAATGGGATTGCCCAATTCCTGGGTTGGATTACCAGAGTACTAGGGTCCGATAGAACTGGTATTTAAACAACCAGGCAGGACTCGCTGCGATTGAATCTGATTGAGGCAGCTGCAACTGCCGATCTCATTGCTGATTGGGGCCCCTCATGCGTGATCTGCCTAGAAAAAGGGAAAAAGAAGGGCCTATCCATTCAGATTATTTTCCTATCAAGAAGAGGATGCCAGAGTCTCCGAGTAGGGGCTGCCGGTGGTGTCCGGTCTCCTGGCCAAGGTCTGCTCTGAGATGATTTCGAACACCGGCCAATGCAGCACCATCGTCTGCGAGCTGAGTGTTCATGAAACCCAAAAAAAAAGAAACTGCGCCCAGGAAGGTGTGCCCTTCAGTAAACTAACATAGCTATGGAGAATCCACCGTTATCATCCATTATCACCGTTTGTAGATCATTTCCAAGGAAAAGGCATGGATTTCCATAGCTACGTAGGTCAGTTCGATGGATGGTTTTTTTTTCGTAATTGATTTCCCCTTCTATATATCTACAGGCCATTCTATCCGAGTCAATCCAGGAAGTCCCAGGCCGAAGTTTAAACAACCACTGGGACAGCATCATGAACCATGGCCACACACCCAACAAACAAGGCACTGCTATTAGACACTATTTGATCTGAAGAAACGAATGGTATAAAAACCAGAACCTACAGTACATACATATAGATCTGAAAGCCTTTGGCGCTCAAACAAAAATGGCCAGTCTGCAAGTTGATGTGCCATATAGCTACAAGTGTTGGGGATGTTTTTTTTGATCTGTATATGGTTGACAAAAACCATGACCGCGTTTGCCATGTGTAGGATCTGCACCAGGCCAGTTTCCACCGGACAGTGATCAAATTCAGCCCCTAGTCAACGCAGTGAAACCCAATACCAATCCCCAAAACATATTCAAGGTCTATACAATCGCCGTTTCTTCTGGAACAAGCTTCGGCTGATCCGGGTTTGCAGACTTTACATCATTAAACGGAATTAAACGGGATAGTTCACGGAATACTGTCCCTGGATTTCTGGCCCCTGGTTCTGATGACAGACTTTGTGGCTGGGCGCCTTGGCGAAGGCTCAAGCGCCATTGGCCTAGGACCCGTCATCCCAAGCCCTGAGGTCTTGGATGTCGACCCATGACCCATTCCCAACACATCGGGAAAACCCTGCAGGATGATATTTTTCTCCAATGGTACTAAGTTAATTTTGGGATCCATCTTTCTGCTTAATTGAGAATTGACACCAAAAAATGGAACAAGATTGTTTGGTTCTTGGCCCAATGATGGCTCATGCGTACCGTGGCAAACACAAATACCAAGCAAAAAAATCGAGGACAGCTATGGAAAAATGAAGCCCATGTTTGTTGAATGCATACATCTCCTTTAGGTGCCCCAAAAATCAGATGGCCACTAGCAGGACCTCCAACTTCACCTCTGCTGAGGGCCCCACTAAGTCCTGCCCACTGAGCCTCACGTGCTGAAGGCCTCATGGCTGGTCATTTGGCATGATCCCTTGGTGGGCCCAGGAGGGACAGTTTTGGAGCGCTTCCATCTTTAGGGAGCTTCAATTTGTTGAGCCGTTCCCAATTGGGTTGTTCTCAAAATGGGGTACCCCAAAAAAAATCGATGCTTTGGCGATCAAAAGTTAGACCACGTTTGATAAAAACTGGTTGGTGGATTCAACCTCCTTGAAAAACATTGCATAAGCAACTCTGAAAACTGGAACAAAGAAAAGGATACACCACAGCCCAGCAACTCTCTGAATGCTCCCAGATCTACGAGTTCTGGATACAGCTCAGGCCCAAGCGGTGCCCGATGGCATCCAGAAGCTCCAAATTGGCGAACCTGTCGGCTACTGAGGGGAGTAAACATGAGTAAACCTACTTGATACTCCAGAAGGCCAACTTCTGCAAATAATTGACCATCATCATCATCATCATCATCATCATCATCATCATCATCCTCATCCTCATCCTCGTCCACTGTATTCATTGGATTGGGTTAAGGGAAAATTTACAGGAAACCATGGATTTTCCCATCAAATATAGGGGTTTCCTGTAAATTTTCCCTTAACCCAATCCAATGGTCCATACATTCATTTATTATAATGCATTTATCTATGCCGCCTGGTTGTCGCCAACGCCCAGGCACTGTTGGTCAAGTCCTGGCACAGATCGGAAGCCGGACAAATCCATGCAACGAATACTTGGGGTAAAATCAAATGAACTCGAAATATCTTGGGAAACTATAACTATGTCTAACAAAAAAATAATCCACGATACTTCATGATTCAATCAAAGGTTGATATTAAATGATCTTCAAATGGATCCCTCACAGGATCCAAATCAACCAGCAGCCTTCCCACCAGATTTCAGGCGCAGAGCTGGCTTCACCCGGGGTATTTTCGAAAAGATGGGATGGTTGCACCACCCGCCAGGTGAAGCAACGCCGGATTTGACCACCCAAAATGGGGGGAAGACAACATAATTAATAGTAATGCAACCATTCAAGAATGGGATGTGTAATTACGAAAACCGAAGAGAAATCTTTTGGGTCCTTTGGTTTGAACTGTTGACCCATCTGTTCAGGTCGCCAGGCCGTTATCCACGTTATCCACCGGTTCTCCTGAGCGTTGAAAGCGTTCTCCTAGACCTCTGGCTGCGGGAAGCTACCAAAGGTTGACGATTCCTAGGGGAAATCATCCCAGCGAAGCTTATTTCAATTTGGTTGAAATGGGGTTGAAAGATTGTGATGTACTGATATGAGAAAGATACCGACATGCCCCAAATTGGCAGGTTTTCATGAAATAAAGATACAGCATTCGATTTTGACGTACCCTATTTTTGGAACAAATTCAGTGGTCTGGGGCTGCTTTCTCCCAACCATTTCCCGGGTCTCATGCATATTCCACCACTTTTCTGGTGGCATTTGGGGATCAAAATCTACCAAAAACCAGATTTGCAAAGGATAAACATCATGAACATCCATCAAATATCCACAAAGATCCCTGCTATTGTGGTGAAAAAAAACAGGAAAGAACTGGGCTTGCGAGCCAACGTCAATGCCCGGGCGCAGCCTGGCGAAGGATTCAATGGGGTTCAATGGGATTTCATTCCATAAATATGGTCATACAAGAGATATTGTAGCAAGGTTTTGCTTTTCTATCTTTTGGATTCTTTTGGGGGATTGCTATCTAAGGTTTCATCCACTTAGAAAAGGAAATAACCTGGTTAGAAAGATACCCGGTTGCGGCCCTTACTGACTGGGTTCATACACCATTCCGAGATCATCGATCGAGATGGCACAGAAAACATTGGGATTGTGTTTCTGGGCTATCTCACGCCTGCCATGTTCAGCACCATCATCAATCATCATCATCATCATCATCATCATCATCATCATCATCATCAACACCAACCGCCATTGGCCATGAATAACCACTATGAATCATTACCAACCACATTACATCAATCATCATCAATCCTAAACCACATCACCGACATGGGGCCCGTTGTGGCCCCTCCATAGCCCCATGGGATTCACGAGATCCACCGGCCAACCTGCAGCCAGGAACGGCTCCGAAGCAGAGGCCAACTTGGCGAAACCTCACACACCTCGGGGAGAAAAAAAAACAGGGAGGTTTCAAGTTACTTGGGGGGTGTCATGGGATTTTACCAAGCAATACAATACAGGGATATCCTGGAATATAATTCGTATGGAGACGGGTATCTCACTCCGAAAATTTTATATGCATGATTATATGAAATTACATGGATCTGGATAGACCTATCATTGTAGATATGTATATATGGCGTTTCTCAAAAATTGGGGAAACCAAATGGGCCCGCAAGTGTTTGTCATTTTGAGTATTTAACCATCCATTTTTGGGACTATCAAATTTTGAGCCGTTCCGTTTCTTTTTAAACACAAGGGACCCTTGAGAAAGCATGATTTCACCACAACAGAAAGAAGAAATGAATGGTGAGTTCTACAGTAGAGTCCACAGCATGTCCTCAGCCACCAGTTTGGATCCCAGAAAACACCAATCTCATGTAATTTTGGGCATCCCAACTGCGGTCTCCAAAGTGTCGAACAGAACAGTGGGGTCAATTCATATTCACATCAATCACTGCATTGATACAGTACTATGAGATACGGGTATATACGGGTAGCATTACCAAATCATTGTCATGCAATATATTTCAAGAAATGAGGAGGGGATTGCTATGATTTCACATCATCTTTATTGGACAAAATTCGATTCCGGATCACCGTGAACCAAATTTTGACCACCAGCTCCCTTAAGTCCACTTAAGTCATATATATCAAATGAATATATAAATATGTGTGTGTACATATTGTGTATATATATATATATATGTGTGTGTATATATTAATGTGTGTGTGTACTGTATATATATATCTCCCAGGCTGCCCTGCTGTTCACCAGCGTCTGCGCATGAAACTCCTGGCTCTTGGCCATCAACTCCTCCTCCAAAGAGTGCAGCAGTGGAGGGTGGAGCAAAGCCACCTTCAGCAGGCGCCGCAGCACGGGGGGTTGGGATCGGGACTAGCCGAGACATAATGATTTAGTGGGGGTTGAGCTAGCTTCAAATTTTGTGAATTGATGGGGTGTTAACTATCAAGAATTCTGATTCAAAATTGTGTTTTAGTCGCATATTAGTAATGGGGAGAAAATGGTTTATAACTAACCGACTTTAATTATATAATCTCATCCCACGTTCGTACTAAACATCCCCCAGAAACCATAGTGGATGTAGGGAAATGGAACACATCTTTGGGATCATAGAATGGAGGTGTTTGATACTAGGGGATGGGATTAGTATGGATTAGTTAGCAAGTCCGCAATTGGTGGGGAGTCCCCAATGACCTAATATTACATGAAAAAGAGTCATAAGTATCGTAATATGTTTACAAAGCAGTTGCTTGGGCTCAATGATCCCCGAAGCATTTCAGGGGTAAGCACTACTAAACCGATTTTTTTTGGTCATCCCTGTGGTCCCACCTTCCATGAACCCAGTGATTTTGGGCGAAATTGGGCTCTTTAGATCCACTGTCCATGTAAAATTCAGACAAAATCCCATGATGTTTGCCCCAGTTGGGAGTGGTGAAATGTCCCTGTCTGTTAAACATCCCCAATACTGTAGCCATGCAAAGCTGATGTGCAAAAAGGATGAGACATTTGTCCAACCCCTATATTAAAAAAATGAGGAGTTGATGACCAAATACTAAATCCAGGTTATATATATATATATATGTGTGTGTGTGTGTCCAGGGTTTTTTTTTCATGGGGGGCAATGGAGTAAGTAGAGTGATTCGGGGGTTGGACAGGACCAAAGAAAAGCCCCCGCGCCTTGGCAAAGGATCAGGCAAGACCTGATCCCACCGCCAGTTACAAGGCGTGCGAAAGCTTGGAATTCGCGACTCCGCAGGAAGGGGGAGGGTAAAAAAACGGTTGATACAAAGTGGAAAATTGCATCTGGTTGGGAAACTCTAAGTGGCTCCTTGGCCCCCCATTTCATGGGGAATATGAATAATCCTTAGCTCCCTCTTTAACCACTGGATAGAATTGCTGTGAAAAATTAATCTTTCATACACCAACCCCAATCGAACAGCTCAGGGGGGTTACTAGGGTTACTACTCCAGGGTTTACCCCGAGGCAAGGTCAGCTGGCCTGACAGTTCCTGTGCAGTTGCTTCAGCAGAGACCTGAGCAAAAGGTCTCGCTATCGGTATATAATGTTATCCTTGGAAATGACTTTCCTGAAAGTCAAACGTGATGAGTATGATGAGTAGCTTGTGCTTGTCCGCGAAAATCCGGTTTGTTGTGCATCAAGTGTAGCCTGTAGCCCCATGTCCTGCCGTCTCTTTCCAGTGTCCGCATACGTCATCGCCTTGAGCGTGGACTGCGTGGCGCAGCCAAGGGGTGAAACAAGCCATGGCTGGGGCGACCTCCAGCAGAAAGGGGTCAAAGGATGGTCGCTTCATGTCGCTTCTCATTGAGGGTGGAGTGACCATTTCACTTGTGGGAAAGCTCCAAGTTCATTTTAACTGGGCGTGCTATGTGATATGTTTTTTTTTCATATATTGCATTTGCATTGCGTGCGTGCGTGCGTGCGTGTGTTTACATAGATCTCCACAAATGTTAGATTTTCCAGGTGTAATTCGGGTCTGAACGGAAAAGCCACCATCCTGAGAAGATGCCCCATCTTCCCTTGAATCATGTGGCATCACTTTGCACCAACACGGTGAAACGGGCATGATGCGCAGCGGCCATGGGCCAGAGTCAGAGCTGGCATCGGACCCATATGCTGGGGAGCAGGGGCACATCGCAGCATCATGTGCTGGTGCCAGGCAAGTAATCCAACGAAGCGGTGCCAAATTTAATAAGTTTCCTTAATCTTATAGGGGAGGTAGCAGTTCTAGTAGTGATATGTCACAAATTGTGAGGTAATAATCCTCCCAAATAGTCAGGGTTTATGAAGCAGCGGTGGACATTACCACGGAATCAAGAGATTCAATCCAGCTACTAAACGCTCCCCGGCCCCTCATGGGTTCCGATGAATTGATGCAGCGCGAAGAAGTGGCAAATATGACTGACTCCAGCAGATGTATGGCTTCCTGCCACTGCAACCAGAAACATCCAGGTTTGGATGGATAATGAAAATGTCAAAGCAACAGAATCGCATTTCGAGACACCATCTTGGGAGTCCCAATGGAAAAGGATCCCCAATTGGGATTCTCCCCAATCTATTTGGGATGATCCAAAAGCATCAGATCGCCACTTTTCCCCAGCGCTGTCGAACGCCCATTTCGTGGGGCAAACGGCCTTTGGGACGCCGCAGCTTCGACTGGCCCCATGTGGCCTCCGCGAGTGAGGTGGTACCATCCTGAATTCCTACATTTATAGTCCGAAGAATATTGGCAGCGATTTCTATTTTAGCCAATCCTTCACATATTGATTGTTTGAGATCATTTGGTGAGGGGCCAAAACCTTGGTCCCAAAAATTCATAGCGAGGTTGTCAGGCTGGCATGTGAGTCACAAGAGGCCAATGCTGGAACTACCCTACAATAGACAAAGCCGGGAATCAAGCCTCCTCCATCTCAACTCCAACTATTTTTTCTATTCATCTGTAGTCCATAAGTGATTTCCCTATGTAGATGTGGGGTCCTCCATCGCCATAGTCGATTGCCAGAGATACACTTCTGACCCCATCCCCATTCGGAAAAACTCCTCAAAAAAGACATATCGACCCACAAAAATCTCTCATGTTTGGTAATTTCAAGTCTATCAAAACCACCCAGGTCACCCAGGTCCATAATATTCATCCGATCCCCAACCCCCAACCACATCATTGGCTCCCACCATGCCTCAAACTTGTTGTCCCGGCCCTCCCATGCGACGTCCACAGTTACCGCCAGGACCGCCAGGAGTAGTACCGGGAGACATGGCCATGGCGCCGCCAGCACGGCCTGGAGACGCTACAAAAACCATCGGGTCATGTTGGAAAAAATATAGTCAACTATCCCCAAATTTAGCATACATGGGTGGTATAAACCACCAAAATATGGGTGGTTGCTTTACTCAAATGAATGCTGTACGAGAACTTTATGTGCCTAACATTTGAGTTTCCAGACCCCTACCTGACTGAGCATGCATACCTAAGCATGCCATATTTTTGCAAGCAAACCTCACTCTTCTATCCCACCTCTAGCTGACCTTCCCTTGATTTCAGGCGGCGGTTGACTGGCAGTTTCTGGCTTGGTGGTTTGGTTGCCTGTCAAGAAAATGTGTTTTAAAGGATTTTTTGCCAATGTGGCAGTGCCCTCTCATAAATCATCACAAATCATACCCAACTTTTGCCACCCCCTTTTGAAACCCTAGTGTTAGTAAAGCAATAGTAAACCATCCCCAATTGTACCATAAATAGGTCATATAAACTAGTATAAACCATCAAAAGGTGAGTGGTTCAAGCGTTGGGTTTCCCACCAGACCCCGAGGCCGGCATCGCCTCCAGCACCTGGTGGCGAGTATCCCGAGGGCGAGGATCCGGGCGACATCGTGCCGGGCAAATTAAAGCGCTGCGGCCCTTGGTTCGGACCGTTGTACCTGGTGCCACCCGGTGCCAAGAGAAGAGATGGGGCGGTTAAACTCAGGAAAAAGGTGAAAAAGGGAAAGCTTCATGTGGTGTCCAAAAGTCGGGCGATTGACTGTGAACAACTTTCAGGGTCATCATGTTTGACCGAAATAATACTGACAGGGGGCCCCGCATAGTTTATGGGACGTTATCGGCAGCCCTGCCAAACTGTAGGAAGCCGAGCTGCATGGGCGGTGGCCCGTTCCCAAAGTTCTGCCGCGGCGGCCCTTGCATCTGCGAAGGTCCTGCGGGTACGGCTGGCCATCACCGATGATGTGGAGATCTTGGGATAGAAATCCCCAGTCACAATATGCTAGAATCCAAATCTTTTGCATAGAATTCTCAGGAAAGTTCCAGGATATGAAATAAAGTGACATTAATTTCCTCCTTGAAAGCGAAAATCAGGTCATCAAATTTAAACACTACCACTCAGCCAGGCTGGAGCCATGTGAACTCACGAGCTTCCCCAGGCGGTCCCATCATCACAGGCGCTTCACGATAGGACACCGGTGCTTCATTCAGGGTGCGCATGATGTTGTCCAGTTCCTGCGCTTGACGTTGCCCATGCAGCGGCTGCCAGGCATTGCCAGGCAGATGTTTCCCTTGCAAGTGCCCCCACCCAACCACCGGTCACTTGCAGAATTGGTTGGAGGGAAAGCCTACAGGAAAGACCTGTACCCCTGCCCCTGTACCACTTATTGGTCTATATCTATAATATATATATATATATATATGCAGGGGATCTAACAGAATGCTTTCCTGCAACTTATCATTGAAGGTTGAGACCAATCTACTGTAATTGTCTTGCAGTTTCATATCCCAATCCATCTACAATCCATTTTCGCCCTGAACCAATCCATGTTGCAGCTAAATGTTCAAAACAAAAAACCTGAAAAAAAACAACAAAATATCTCCCAACATATCCCAAATGCATGTGTGTCACCCAAGATCTCCCCCCAATTGCCCATCCGCTCTCCTTGGCCACGGCCTGCGATTGATTCTGCAATTCCGCCGAGCTCATGAGGTGCCTTACAGAGACCCGCGCAGGACCGCTGCCACGACCAGGCTGAAGCGGTAAGGCACCGCAGGAAGAAGCCATGATTTCAAGAAAGATTCGTTGAAAAAAATGGACAAATGACAAATCCAACTCCAAGTCAAAATAAGTAATAAATTATGATGTTTAATTTTTTGGGGAGTGGTGCTATGAGCCGTACCTGAGGTTCTATGTGTCCTTTTTTTGTTGGTATCTGCTGCTTCCCCCACTGTTTTTGACATACCCACCTCTCTTCAGAATATCCCTTCTGCTTCTGCTGATTGCAGTACCACCTACAGTAACATCCCAACTTTCATAAATTGGGGGCCAAACCGAATCCTGGATCTAACTTATTCACCTTAGATTCTTTACAGCTACGGCTGCTTTAGATTCGTTAATCTTTCCAAGCTGCTTCTCTGCCAGTTGGCGATGCTCATCCAAACCGCCAAAGCTGTCGGCCAAGGCACCCTTGCCACCTGCCATGCCGTCGGCTCCGCTCGGCAGGGCTCTGGAAATTCAAGCTGGAAAAACTGGAAGAAATATGGATGTCATTGCCCCAACCGTGGATAAGACTGATAAGAAATGATAAGCAGCAGAAATGTGAATGGAACCTGTAAAGATGGGAAATGAATCAAGAAGCCAAGACACATCATGAAGATCGCAACCAAATTACAACTCCGCCAACCAAATCCCCTGGTCACTGCTTGGGAGTACCCAAGACCACCCATTCTGAGGCCTGCGAACATGTCTTCGAGCATTTGGTGCATCTGCTGCTTGGTTGCATCATGCTGGCCATGCTTCTGGCCCACCTACGCTTCCGACAGGGGAAACTTCTGGAAAGTTCATCTGGGATACTTGCCCTTCGTCTTCATCTCCAGAGCTTTTCAAGTTTTCCCCAGTTTCCACCATTTCTTCAGCTGATGATCCTATTCCCCTGATATCAAACACACCCCGAATGGTTCCACATATCTGCAAATCCCCTACTAAACCATGGTTTCTCGGTGGAATGTTTCATGTTGGGGGGAAGGGATTCCTGGTGCTCCAACACCACATCCCCGACATCTCCCATCAGTTCCTTCGGTTTCATTATCAGCAGAGCAGCGCACCTCCGCCGCTTTGCCAACCAACATAGAGCTGTTCCCAGCGATGTTCTCCAGCATGTTGTGGTATTCCTTCCTTGCGGAAAATCCATTGGGTTGTCGAGTTTCTTCTATTTCCTCTGCAAGCATCATCTTCTGGGGGCGGGCCTATTCAAATCTTCACCATGGGGCCATGGGCTTCTGGAGCTCAATGCCTGATGTGAAGCGCCGGAAGATCCTCCATCTAGAATCTCTGAAGTGAAACAGAAATCAACCCACTAATTCCTCCAGAAAAATGGTACTCCCAAACTTCGCTCATCATCCATCAGCCCATCCTTCCCCCAACCCCCGCCCCAACCCCCGCCCCAACCCCTGCCCCAAAGCGATGCCAAGGATCTCCTTTCCCAGTTGAAAGGCCAACAGGTCGGCGCAGCGCGCCAGCTCACCGCGGTACAGCAGGATGTCCTGCAGCGACATCCCATGGGCGTTGACACCTCGACCCAGGAAGAACGAGATGAAGATGGCAGGTCCTCCATTTTCAGACAAACCCAATTTCCATTATCAATTAGAAATTACCCCCTGTTTTGGATAGTTGACTTCCCATAACTTCCCATGAATAATTAACTTCCCATTTCAAAAAGCTGGGGAATCCCTCCCAGGTCCCAGGGGTTCCGGGTCCCTCTTCACTTAACAAACGGGGTCCGGTCCTTGGACATTTGGTTCACCTCACGCTCGAACTCGACGCACAGCTGATCCACCAACTGCGGTCCAGCTTGGGAATGAGGACAAAGAACAATAGATAATATAGAGAGAGAGAGAGATACATACATCCGTGTAAAACATACATGCTGGATATGAACATATCTATAACTATATCTAATCTAGTCTATATCTATTTCTACATCATATACATTAGAAGTACTAGTACACAATATATGATTTAACATATGTGCGTATGCGAGAGATAAAGGGAATTTCCGATTCAACCAAGGCTGATGGAAGAGTCAAGAATTTCAAGCGACTTCTTTCCAGTGAACTGTTTGTCCTCAAAGCACCAAAAGAACAATGAAGCTGGAAGGGCGGGCTTCGGGATGCTTTGCTTCATCCTCGTCTGAATAGTCTCCGAACAATCTCTTCCACAATAGTCAAGGTGGTCTTGGCACCCAAAAAAATAGACCCATGAAAAACCGCATAGATCTGTCAACTTGTTTTCTAGCCATTTTTCTGCTCCCTTCGCCTGAATGCAATAGCTGCGGAAGGCGTTGACCTTTGGGGCGGTGTCATGCATCTGCTGTGGGTTCTGCATCCTGCAAGGTTCTGCCAGGTGGCAGGTTGGAAGATCTCTCTGGTGTCATTTCACTGGAGTCAAGTCACCATCCAATGGTATCCGTGGCAAAAATGGTTCAGAAAACCACGCGGTTTGCGTACTGTTGGGCAAACTGCGCTGCTATTGTAGCACTGGTCCCTGAACCTTGAAGCCAACACAGGCACTCCCAGTCACTACTCCGGTCCTGATATCGACAAATGAGGTGTCGAGGGCTGTCGCGATGGCTGCGGAGTGGGCAGAAATGGCTGCGCAGCAATAGGATTCTGGTCATGTGGTAACGGTAAACCCAATAATAAACATGAATAAACCTACCATTTGGGGAGGGTTTATACAATCTATTGCTGGTGAAATTGGGGGTGCTCAATTATATTTCACTATTGCATCTACCAGATTAGCGATTGTAGTTCACCCCACCTTACACCAGAAACCTGTCAATCTTGGTCAATCGTAACACCTGCCTTTGGAGTTGCTGCCGGAGAGTTCGCATCACTACTACTCATGCTGGGTCATAATGGCGCCAATAACATACCCATGTATGATCATAAAATATTAAGCTGGATATGTCGTATATGATATACAGTAATAGACAAACCATTTAAATTTAAACTATAGACAAACCATATGTCTGGATATATTTGTCTTATGTGATATTATGTGATATCATTCAGATAAATCAATTATCAAAAAATGATGGTTTACATATCTGGATGGTCTACATTTCTGATTTTTTCTATGATCCGGATATAGTTGTCCAGAAATTTCAGATACCCTCTGGTAAACTTACATAGCTATGTAAAATGGTTTTCTGGAGGTTAAATCCGTAATCCCATTTTTTGCCGGTTAATGTCCCATTATAATCCCATTGTCAATAGCCATGTAAAATTACCAGAGGGTGTATGACTGAAGTAAACTAAGCCCATTTTGACCACCCGAGAACCGCAAGGCTCCGCACTCTACAGGAGGCATTCCCCAAAGCTTCAAAGAAGGGCTGACTGAAGTCCCGCAGCCTGCAACATCTGGTGAGGTGCAGGGAGATTGGCTAAGAAAAGGCAGGGGAGATGGAAGATATCCGCAAAAACTTGGAAATAGATCATATATGATAATATCATATGGTACTATAATATAGTATTGTAATAAAGTATATTGTGTTCTATTGCATTGAATTCTATTCTATATTGTCATTGTACCATATTGAATTGCATTATATAAAGTATATAATTCAAATTATGTCTGCGTGTGTGATCGGATTTGAACTCTGAACCAATCAAGAAAATGAAAATGCAACAAAAATCCCAGCGGGTTGCCTAAGCCAATATATCAAATGCCATCAGAGATCAACCCCGGGCAGTCCAGTGAGTCCCGATTTTGTGGCACTGTCAGGCGAAGTTCGCTGCAGGTTCGCCTGCAAGTGTCCCTGGGTGCACGCAGATCGCCGACACTTTGACTTTCCAAACGGAGGAGCTATAAGTTGGGATGGGAGAACTTCAAACATCCCCAAATTCACTCAGAGATGTCGAAAGCCGTATTGGCAGATCAGATCAAAAATCATCAGAGAGGTAAGTCAAGTATTTTCTGATTATATGAGACCAAATCATCAGAAATATTTAGACATGTGTTTGTTTCGAGGTTTGCCCCATATCCAACTCTTGTCAGCATCTTTCGCCCCAAAAACCTCGATCTGCGTGCATCCCAATGGCTGCCCGGGTGCAGCCGTGGCAAAAATGGACTCTCCGTCGGCTCGTTAGGCCCTGGAAGGAATCTGAACGTGCGAAGCGCAGCTGCGCTAAGATCTGGGCTGCGGCAAAACATCACCGAAATCGCAGCAAATATGAAAAAGAAGATGGGATATGGCAACGGAAAACAACCATTGGACCATAACAATGATTACACATACATGTACATATATCAATCTGACTTTTTCAAAATGCGTCTCTCTATTTACCCGGAGGTGGGGAAAAAAAACACGTTATAGCTATAAATTCATACAGCCAGCAGTCAATGACTTCCTCAGCCACAGCAGCCAGCTACGGGTCCAGCTCCCTTGGCTCCAACCTGGGTGACGTTGGCTGAACGGTGCCTGGCTTCTCTCATTTATGTCTGGATTATTACCTGGGCTTACCAACCAAATAGGTAATCCTCTGTGAGCTTCAGAGGTCACTTCACTGTTTTTGACATGAGAATCTTGAGGCTGGTGAGCTACAGATGGCTAGTTCATAGTGGGCTATCGGCTGAAAAGAGGAAGAAATGAATCCATGACTGGATCGGACCGGAACCCTTGCATTCATCATGCATCCTCAGTTGGTTGGACACCCATCTGCAAAGAGTGGATCGTCCACTTTCAGTAGGAAGTAGGCAACCCAACATCACATTCCCACCTGGGTTTGTGCCAAGGGTACGGGTACCCTTCTACCCACTGGTTCAACATAAATTTCCCTGCCAATATGGCCGGTACAGTATGCACCATTTTCAGACACATTCAATGACCCACATACACTTCTACATGATTGTCTTAAAGGATCTTGCAGAAGCCTGCTCGCGCCATCTGCAGCCTCGCAACGCCGAATCCTCTCGCTTTCTCGTCATCCTCCTAGTCAGGGCAAATGCTTCTGCACGTAAGGCCCCGCCAAAAATTGGGCATCCAAAACGTTCCCATTGCTCAATGACACCCATCACAGCTTGGTGGTAAACCGTTACAATACACCACTAGTCACTAAACATTCAAATATGGTTCTCTCCCTGGAGCATCGAACAACTCCGTACAGTCTTTCAGGCACAAAACCCGGGCGCGAAGGCAGTCGAAGCGCTTGTTTTCCATTGTTCCCACCAGGCGGGGAAGGTCAGAGATACGAAGAGTATAGAATCCAAGCGGCGGAATTGCAAAGCAACAAACCTGGAATTCAGACCTGAATGTCAAGTGCCTTCAAAATGTTTTTCTTCCACTTGCATGTTCATGATTCATGATGCATGGTCACACCCACACTCTGCTTGCTGTTGCAAGAGTGAGGTCGGGTCAACAGGCGTAATTATGAACCTGTCGTAGCCCATGGTCATCTTTTAGAATGACCCCGGCATTATGTGTCACTTAAAATCTGTGCAGCCCACAGAACCTGGTCAGAGCAGTTTTGCATTGGCTCAAGCGCTGGCATCAAGTTTCCCGGCTGAAAAATCTCGAGGCAATCCCGTAACTCCTGTAGTTGATTTTGTCAATACTGCTCAGCCCATGGTGTGAGCAAAGCTACAAACGGCACGATGTCTTCGAACAGGTGGAAGGACGACGTGCATCTAGCTAGGCATCTGTCGCACATCCAGGTCGCTTCATGTCGCTAAGCCAACGATCCGTCATGGCAAAGTATCAAAACATGATGTGAATCCAATCTTTCCGCAAAACCGAAACGACATGGATATAGCGTGAGGCACTGTTGGGGCTGCGAAGCTGAATTGAACAACATCGAAGACCCGCACAGCTACTCTTCGCGCCAAGTCCGAGAACTGATCGTCGGTAGTAAACTGCCTTTGAGCTGGGGCCGCAAGTTCCATACAGACATGGTGGTTGCAGACGTTTTAGTTGGCATTGCTACTTGGTTTTGTTAGGTAACAAGAGAAAGATCGATAGTTGATGATAATTGTAGATGTGCATGTGAAGAAAAGGATTGTTCTGCGGCGCCCACTGCTCAGAACCGTTACGCTCCGTGACCTTCACATGCTGAACCATCCTGCGGCAAGACTGAAAAAGGATTTCGACCTTTTCATGAGCCATCACACCAGCAAATCTTGAAAAACCAAAGCCATTGCAGAGAATCATTGATTTAGATCTTGAATTTCATGCCAACCACGAAACCATGTTTCTCATCATCAATTCATGATCCTTGAGTGAGAAAACACTGCTGCAAATCACTGGAGATTGTGCAAACTCCTGACACAACTGTCCGTTCCCTAACCAGCCTCAAAGTGTCTGCTTGGTCAAACTTGTGCAACACGTGCCTTAAAAGCCGCTCCCGCTCAGAACAGGGGCAAGTTTTGACATATTTTGGGAGGGTTCCAGGGCCAAGCCAAACCGCCAGTTCACAATCTGGACACTATTTGGGGAGTGAGGGGAGGATGTCACATGAACTGATTGGGTGATTTGCAAGAAGACAAAATCGGAGCAGGCCATTTCTCCATTTGTTCTTCAATTTTTGCGCATTTCTCTCTTGGGAACATGCTTGGGTCGGGATCATGTCCTTGGTACCTGTCATCCTATGGACCATCTACAAGCAAGGCACGACCCGTGCAAACCAATATTGATCCCTTCGAGCCCTCCAAAAATGCTTTTCACGTGCCCTGAATTCACAGCAGCAATTCTACGAAGTTTGATTTGATTCGTCTTTTCCTTCATTGGGAACGCGACACCACACATCATGAATTTGTGATTAAAAAAATGCAACTAAATACTGAATTGCATCAGACTCCCGTTGCTGGCAAAAATCTGGCCTTGCTTCCAGGCTGGTTCTGCTTTGACGACAACAACTAAGGATGAAATGTCAGGATGTTTCCGCACAGTCGCGTTATCAACCTGTGATGATGCAAAGGAACGGACAAAGCATCTTTGGAGGTTTAAGTGTCAAGTCTTGTTTGGACAACCAGAGGATTCAGAAGTCTGGCACCTGTATTCGTGAAAGTATTGGTCTTGCACATGCTTCTTCACCCTTCTGTTCACAGTATAGGAAAATCAGAGGAGCATGAAACATTGGAATCTTGTGATTTTGGCCCCTTACTGTTAGATTTCAGTATCGAGAGGACATGTGCCCTTCAAGCCAAGCCCCTCTCTTTTCTGAGCCCAATGTACGTCATAGATACACGCACGCTGAGGAGTAGTTGTTGCACCGGCCTTGTCCTGCTGGCTCACCACCTATCGGAAGCATCCCAAATGGCCAGTGTTTTCTTGGCTGCTTGGGGCTGATACACTGGCACAATGCTTACGCCCTGGGCTACCCAAGGCTACGCGGCTGCAGGGGGTGGCCGGCAGAGCTGCACATCAGTGAATGTTGCTTACGTGGGCTCACGCAAGAGTTTCTTTTTGAAGCTCTTCTTGCAAGACAAGGGAGTCGTGCTTACCAGTCGTGCCTACGCAGAAGCTTTCACAAAGGGGCTATGCAAAGGGCTTAGGCGCGCAGACGCGACGTCCAAAAAATCATATGCAAAGCCTACGCGGACATACGAGTAGCATGAGTTCCTCTCGTGTATAGGTTCCTTCATGCATGTAAAAGAGCCAAAAAAAAAAGGGGCCCAAATGGAGCAATCACAATTTCATCACTGCTATCCTCTGACCCCTGGGCAAGGATTTCACCTTTACGCCTGTCAGGAACCCCTTTCAGAGATAATGTAGAGACTGTCAAGCGATGGTAAATCATACTAAGTCTTGTCTACCAGTCTACCCTTGTCGCCAATCAGATCAAGTTCCTGTCCTGTCTACCCGTTCGTTCTGGGCCCTGGGCCACTAACCGCTTCATCACGGTTTGAATGATCAGGATGCTTGCGAAAAGAAATACTGTAAACCCTACCCTGAGGATCTTTCAAAACATTTCAATCGACTGCGGCTTCGCTGTGGTACAAGGACGTTCCCAGGTGACCAAAACGATTTCCACTGCTGGCAGCACACTCTTGAAGGCCCTTTGTAGGATACGCGCGGTAAACCATCCTGCTCATGATTTTGAAACAGTTTTGCAACGCCATTACATCACCAATACCTGGGCAAAAGAGTACCTAGACCCAAACCATCGTGGAGTTTCGTGGTGGCGGAATGAAACCCCGTACATTTAGTGAACCACCCCATCTTTTTCATCACCTGTTGGGAAGTGCAAAATCAAGCATCTTGAGTTCCTTTGCAATCTTTCTGCCGAGAAATCAAAAGTGCCAACTAGGTTGTTCCCTGCCCACTCCGGCCCTCTTGCCGAAATCCTCCCTCTGAATTTGCAGCACACACGGAAACCTACTGTTGATGGATCTAGGTAGCACTTTTTATTTATGGTGACTCCGAGGTCTACACGAGATCGTTCCGCTGCAGTAATCTAGCCGCCCCAGCCTCCACAGCATCGTCTCTCAGTTTGACCTGTCTGTGTCTGAGACAGAATAATGTGCGGCAAACATCGGCAAATAGACATCATGGTTGAATATGGTTATATAATGAAGTAACATGCATGAAACAAGTGTGGGGCAAATCTACCTGAGGTACAAAGTGGACACCAAAGGGGTCTAATGGAACAACACAGGTGCAAGGGCGAAAGACATGATATGACCATGTCTTATCCAATACAGCAAAGCAGGACTTGAAAGTATGATGCTCAGTACAATCTATCACAATGTAACATGATCCAACCTGAGAGCAAACGTGCCAGGACCACTACATGTGTTGGAGATGTCGTTGCCTGACGAGAGGTTTTGTGCCGCAACATGCCGATATGTTTGGCTGATGATTGTCAAAATGAGCACTGTTCACATTCAATAATTGATAATAAAAAAATGGTAATAATAGCAATAATACTGATAATTATTAATAACATTTTTTTGGGCTCCTCGCCCTCGTCCTACTCTGCTTGCTGCTCGCCCTCGTCCTCTTCCTACTCATGATCAACACAACCTGACTACCATCAAGATGAACAACACGGAGTCAAAAACACCATCAATAGCAGTCACCACATTCATGCCAAGAGCACCAGCCAAAGTGTTCTCATAGATGTGGGAGTCATGGTTTAAGAAGATTCACTTGCAAGCATCATCTGAGAAGAGTGTATCAGATTGCCCGCTTGCACAATATCTTCGAAAGGGCGCTGGCGGCACCTAACACGAAAAAATAACCAGAATCCATAGCATCATACCAAGTACCATTAAGTTCAAGTAAGCACGTCCCCAAATCAACTGTAGCTTACGGTATCAACCGTACTCGTAGGAGGGATCCTACAGGAATGGGCAAGTTCCATCTTTCAGCTGACCTCTTTCTTGCGCTCACCGTCTTGCACCCTTTCTGGGCGTCGCCCGCCCTGGGCGCTGGATGGGAATCGAAACTCCATCAAGTGGCCATGAAATGTACCTAGATCTTTGCGAAGGACATTAGCCCCAGGCTGTTTTGGCTTTAATGTCTGCCCGGGCAAGAATTTCAGCCCACAGGTACTTTTTTCAGCCCAAATCTGCTTTGTTGAATTTTGGCTCTGTGAATATAGCGGGGCTGCCCCTAGTGATATATGCCATATGTGGAATCATTGTTCAAACCCCCATCACACCGAATCACGCCAAATCACGCCCAATTCCTTTTCACCGAAAACCGTGCAAAAAACATATTCCGTTTTGGAATGTTTCATTGTGTTTTTTTGTCTGGGGTTTTCCATGCAAAATTGGCTGAAACTGCTCGAATATGGAAATCTCCTCGCAGGCTAGGTATCTGGCTCAGGCTGAAATTATAGCCTGTTTGAAGATCTAGGTATGCATTGCATCTGTGTATACAAATCCGCATATTATGGATATACATATATGTACATATATATATATATATATGTGTGTGTGTGTATGAATGTGTGTGTGTGTGAATATCCTCATAGGCTACAAGTCACCCCGTTTCCACAAGCAATCTTGGACTAGGATGCACACTGCTGCCAACATTTTGGAGCGATAGTCGGGGTCTCACCTGGCCGCAAATTACTTCCAGTAAGAAGCAGAGTTGACCCACCTGTTGATAAAAAAAGGCACAAAACATCACAAGACAATATGAAAAATTATATACATTCCGGTGTCAACTCACCATCTTTGCTGGTTGAACCTACATGCTTAAAGGACTCCAACTCACCAACCCATAACGTTTCTGTTTTCTGCGCCTATGTAGGGCTGTGCGGCTGATACTTCAGCTGCGGAAGCAGCTGACCCCCGCCGTGACGGTCGCCGTGGCGCTGAGCCGATAGGCAGAAGAGGAATCGGGCGCCGAAATGCAGCATCTTGATACTACTGGTTGGCAACAAATGTACAGTCTAATACTACTAATACCTAATATTACTAATATCTAAGAATATTACTACTACTCCTCCTGCTACTACTACTAATAATACTACTGATATGGTTGAATTTATATTCCAAACATGCTACGTTAATCTGCTTTAAGTATCTTAAAGTGCGTGTCCAATGTGTATCTCCTGACATGCTTTCGGCTGTGCGAAAACACGTCCAGACCATTTGCCAAACTAACCTGGATGTTGAAGACACACACGTGTATATGATTGCATATGATTGTAGATGATTGTCCATTGCATCATCGGGACTGAAACATCTCATGCATCATGCGTCAGGCTTTCCTGTAACATGTCGATCTTGATGTTACATGATTCCATGTTGCCTATACCATAAACCCAATTCCCAATCTACAAACAGCACTTGATTTCTAGCCATCCCAGCCACCACGTCGGAATCCTCGGATTGTTTCGGAAGGCGCACGGCGATCTCTCGGAACAACTCCTGCACCTCGGGTTTTGACACAAACTGATGGAGGTTTTTGACGGAAAAAATGGTGGAAAGAAATGGTGGCACCCCAAAATAGATGGTTTATAAGGGAAAATCCATGAAAATACCATGGATGATTTGGGGATAGCCCTATTTTAGGAAACCCCCAAGTGATGGAACCCACTTAGTGAAAAATTCATGATCTTCCAAAGCCAGTTTAGCTGGGATGATGGCGAGAAAAGCATCGACTTCACGGCCACAGTCGCATGGTCTTTATATTGGGTTTGGCAGGTGTGTATTTTTTGAAGCTGGCAGGAGAACTGGAATCTCGAAGCTCGTCACACAAGGCTCCCACTGGTTCAATAAATACATTGAAGTACCAACATCATCTAGCTTTGTTGGTTGACGTGGGACTTTATGAGCCTACCTAAATTCCAGTTCCATTCGCTAAAAAGCGCCCGTTGCCCTGCCGGCCCTTAGGTGAAGCGCCCGGCTCTTGGGTCGCCACATTCTGCCCGCTCTTGGCGGAAGTCTCCATAAAGAGCACACCCATCTGTTCTGCATAGGCGCGCACCGCCTGGCAGCTGGAACTTGGATTGTTTACAAAGGATGGGATGATCCAATCTCCTGCTATCACTTGTCAAAATCATCTGAAATAACAAAGAATGGTGTTGGTTCTTAATGGTTCTATACTTTTGTGCTTAACCTGAAACTGCTCAACTTCTGTCTTCGCCAAGGCTCTTCTGTCCCTGCTCCCATCCGTCCAAAAAGGGTGGCACCTCCCTCTCCACCACCCTGGAGGCTTCCAGGTCCACTTTGTTCCCGGCCAGGGCGATCAAGGTGTTTGTGCCTTTGGGACACCCAAAAAATGGAGGTTGGGAAGATCAGTGTCCTATCAGATACTCATAAAGGCCCTTTGGATATGAAGATAATAAATTCTGATACGGCCTGTTCATGCCTTTTCCGAGGATTACAATGAATTCAGGAAGTTGTGCCTTTGGGACACCCTACCACATCTACCACCAGAAACCCATCCACACGCTTTTGGGGCAGTGGGCCCCCAGACCCTGCAATTCGGAGACCCAGCCCTTCGCTGCATCGAAGGACTCCTACGAATAGGGCCCCTGTGGGAGGCCATGATGTGGAGGGGTCCTAAAGTCATAAACTGATCAATCTGCTAAAGTGCCACAGATCGCTTCTGAGTTGAATGTTTCCTTTGGCGGAACGGGTAACAGGTTGAAACTGATTTTGATCGGCTGCAAGCATCTTGAATATGGGACTTGCTGAATCATCAGTGTCTCTAATATGGTTTCACCGGCATGAGGCCTGCTCCAAGTTGCACAAGAAAATGGCCGCGGAAAAATCCAATGGCATCCAATGGCATCATCATTCACCAATGGGGTGAAAACTTCATTTTAAAAAAACCTCCCGCAATCCAAGATAGGACTGGGAGAATGCCTCCATTCCCAACATGCCAAGGCTTTTCCCTGGAACTTCTGGGAAATTCTGCCCTCATCCACCATCCATCACTCCTTGGAAGTGATGTCGTACACGATCACCGCCGCAGCCGCGCCTCTGTAGTACATGGGCCTCAGTGAAAGGTGGGCCCTGGGCTGGGATGGTTTGAAGGGAAACCCACGGCTTGGACCTCCCAAAGTCTTAAAGGCTTTCCGTGCTAATTTGTCCCTTGCGATTCTGGGGCATCGAATTTTGCTGGGGTGAAGCTCACTGGGTACTCAACAGTTCCTGACATGGACGGCCAGCTAAGCGCGGCTCACTGGAAAAGCCGGCAAATCTTTGTGTCTTGCTGAATCTCGATTGAAAATTCCCAAGATTCCACCCCGGCTCCCATGAACACATCCAACCCCCAACAGCTTACCATAGCTTCCCCGTACCAATACCATCCCTTGCCGAGCTCCCAGCACAAGGCTCTTGTACCGCTCCTGCCCTGCGGTGTCCCAAATCTCGTACTTCACCACCTGCGCCCCATGGTGGCATGACCCATCCCCATGCAACTGGGCAAAATACTACAATTCAGAAACCAGAAAGACAAGAAGCCACGTTTATAGATGTTTGGGGATGACCCCCCAAGCCTCAGTGGGCCATCGGAGTTTTCCATAGTTCTCACTCGAAGTGATGATATAGTTTCAATCTTCCAGGGCACATTTTGTTCTTGATCATATATGATAATATGATACTTAATTCCAAAAAAGAGAGAAAATTAACTCACCGCAATTCCAGACTCGGATTTCACGTTTCCAATTTGTCTATCTCAACTTGGAGGAGTCGCTATACCCCGATGGGGCTTCCAGCAACTAACCAACCAGGCAACCTCCGAGTTCAAGTTCACTGTCTGCGTCATGAAGGCTGCGCCAATGGTGGGCTCCTGGTGCGCTGCGATGCTGTGGCTTCCTGCTTGGCATGTAGGAAGCGGTAAACCCAATACCAAATCATCCCCAGCAATATGGGTTGGTAAGAATATGGGCCTTGACCACGTTACTAGGTGTATATGGCTTGTAGCTGCATCTAGCATGATTTAGGTGCACTGCAGAATCTTCTAATCTAAGGTATGAGATATGAAAAGAGTGGACCAACCATACTTGCCCCGAGGTAAACCCGACGTAGAATCTGCAGACTAAGTAAGATGAACATAGACATAGATGAATCACCGAGTACTTGTCTACTTTGATGCTGTATCACCCATGATGAGCAATCATACCAGAATCATCCATAGTCATCCACAATCGGAATTTTCAATCAAAGAAAACGGCCACGCGCCCATGACTGGCCCCAACCTCCTGTTGCAGGGCACCCCAAGTCCATCATCCGAAGCCTCCCAAGTGGCTCCTGGTACTCGTAGAACTCGCCCTTTGCGAAGCGCACCACCAAACAGGACCTCGATCATCAAAATCATCAAATAACCCATGGGCCAACTGACCTGTGAAGAGCTAGGGGAAAGTGTGAATTCAATCGGGCTCATTAACGGCCCCACGCAGGGATGGGGGCAACTGATTTTTTGGACTTCAAAAGGTAACTTCAAAAGGTGGCAATGTCCCAGCTTCTCATAGCTTCACCAAGGATGCCTGGGGCCTGCGACTTGCCAACAGAGGCATCGCCCAGCAAAACGAGCTTGAAGTGGAAAACATTCTGCCGGGGGGTGGGCAACGGAAAATGCGTGGGGAGATGAGATGAGCTTCCCAAGAAAGGTTGGGTAGGCTTTTCTGTGACATCTTTCGGGACCGACCCAAAATGATCCGCCCCGTGGAATACCGGCGCCTGCGCTGCGCCTGACATGACTTCACCTGGTTCCCACCACCACTGAATGTGGAAGCTGATTTTCCACCCAAGGGAATTGCTATGTTTGTGTTTTCGGGCTTACTTCAATGTCAAATCTCATCATACGACATGATATCAGGATCAAATCAGAGTGTATGGGGATATGGTCATCCATCCTATGATGAGAATCCTTATGATTGGTATATAATATATATGTATACATAATACCTACCTACAGATATCCAATCATACCACTCAATGGAATGAATATTTTCCCAGTACTATCCTGCACATCTGATTGCTGACCTTGGCACCTTCTGCTGAGCCCCCCAGCCAGGTGCCGGCCACGCGCCGGTCACGTTGGAGCCATACGGCTGCAGCCAAGCAAAACCCAAAGCTTGGCACCCTTTTGGAATCCCAAACAGAAGATGGAAAAAAAGGGAATCCAAGAGTGTGCGAACTCGATCTTTTGGTGTCAAACTTGACAATGTCAAAAATGAAAACGACCAAGAGGGGAATGACCTTTCCAGGGAGCCAAAACATGGTTTAAAGTTTAAAGGTAAAGATGGTTTGCTTTTAAACAAGACAGCGAGAATCTTCTTCATCCCCCCTAAGAGCTCCCATGCTGCACCTCGCAAATGCTCAGGCAGTTTTGGCCTCTGGCACATCGAAAACAGGCGCTGCATTCCAAATAGCTTTGGGCCCAAGATGACGGGAATCGTTGCCCCAAAAACCACTGGACCGCCACCACCACCCCGAGATCAGGATGATCCATGGCCCCACGCCAGGTCAGTAGCGGCAAACTCCTCGGCAGCTGGATGTGGTGATGCCATGGGCCCCCTTGATGGATGCCACCTCCTGAAGTCCTCCCAAAGAAATATCCCATGGTGTAAAGGGATGAAATCACCCAGCCAACTCTGTACTAACTTCAACCATCCGGAATCGTTTTGAGACAACCAACCGCCTAGAAACGCTGCGCCATCTAACCCTTCTCACCCCGAGTACACTAGGGCCTCCCCACCGGTAAAATCTCCAGCGCCCTTCGTCGCACTGCATCCGAAAATGCTGCCACCTTGAAGGCGGATGGCACGTTCCCGTAGGAAGATGTGGTCATTGACATCGGAAACATGATGAAACAATCAACAAAATCCACATAAGCTGATGAGGAAACATCATAGATATGCAATATACCAGAACTGATGAAACAGTCAACATAGTCATCATTCATTCCATGAGGGAGGGCCTTCAGCTGCAGCTTGCCACAGGCCCACACTGCATTGGCCACGTCGGAGGCTCTAAGCCTTGGAGGTTTCGAGGAAGCATTTGAGGTCACCCTCGCCACCAAAAATTGATACAAATGATAAAATTAAGAAGTTTACTCCCAACTTGTGGCAATTTGAGTAGGAACATGATGATCAACCATCAAATTTTGGCGCAAAATGGAGGCGGAACGTGGTGAAACCAAGGGAAGGTGGGAGTTAAAGCACCAGCAATGGGGACGATCTATACACCCTGCTGGGGACTCCTGGTTTTGGGCCTGACATTGGGTGTGTCGCCCCCTCACCGCCATGCTGAGCCGATAGGGAAAGAATGGCATTCTGTTCAAAGTGAACATGCCTTGGGGTGCCACCCAACCTGAAAGTTTTGAAGGCCGAGCCACTGCGAAAGTTTCAGTCTTTCTGGGGCACCAGCGGGCACGGGTGTCTGCCGCCGTCGTCGTCATCATCATCATCATCATCATCATCATCATCATCAAGATCAAGACACTATCTATTGCAGGATCCCTATTCATCACCACCATCATCATCATCGTCATCATCACCATCACTACTTAAATTCCTTCAGATCATCGCCATCATAAGCAACCAGCCATCCAGCAATCCCCCAACAGTTCAACACGCCCACTGCCTGTCATGTCGCAGGCAAGCGACGTCTCCACGTTCGTGGAGGCCAGAATCTGCACAGCATCGGCATGTTGGGTGGTGGATGATGTGGATGTGGAAATGAGGATGGAGATTCTGTGACGAAGATTTTCAGACCAGGAAGATGTTCCAAAAGAACTTAGATCCAGTGATTGAGAAAACAGTGGATGATTCAGCGACTGACGAAGTTCCGCTTTAAAAAAAACGGTCAGGTTCCCTTCCCATGATGGATTTTGATAACCCCCAAGATTTTGGATAGTATAACTCAGTATATAGATGTATAATAACATAAAATCCCCAAACTAATCATCACCAAAAAAAGGATTCCTTCCCTTCCCTCATGGCACACGACTCGACAGCCACCTCCAAGCCCTGCGCAGGTCGGTCGCTTTGAGCACCGGGGCGGTCGCCTGGAGCATCTGGAGCTTCGTGGAATATGGGCATATGGGATATGTGGAATATGTGGATATAGTGATAAGATATCAATCTTCATTTGCCAAACAATGGGGACATGTGGAATGACATGACTATGACCAGTGAAATATAGTGAAACTATGTTAAAATTCGCTATGGCTGACGGAAAAGAAACATGTCGGGATGTGAATATGACCAACGAAACTCTCAAAATGAATACTGATTGACAAAAAACAGATAATGATCTGACTTTGATGGTGACCTATTGCAACTATCAAATGTATATTCTGGCTGTACAAACCCAACCAATCTTGGCCTGTTATTACCAATGAAACCACTACCTACAGGTGCACGTGGTGCCAGGCTCCTTGGCGTCGCGCCAAGCGAAGTAGGGCAGCCACCTCCACGGAACCAGACTTTGGGCCTGCGATCCAAGTGGGATCCAGCTATCGATGCCTTCTTTCAATGGGATTTCAATGGGATTTAAGATGTTTAAATATCAACAATGGGGATTCGGATTCTAATCCATCTATAGCTTCATGATTGTTGTTGATGGGTTTTAAGATGTTTTGATGGGATTTAAAGCATCAACAATGGGGATTCTAATCCATCTACCCTGGAATTGGATATCTACAGTACCCTCCGGTGTCATCAAACACGGCTAGCTGGTAAATCCCCGAACTAGCCATGAAAGCGCTGGAAAAATGAAGTATATATAATGGGTGGATTCTCAATTGCCAGGCTTGATTACCGGAGGGTAATGGATCTTTGAAGAGTGGGAAACTCGCTTGCATATCCGCATTCAAGATCTATCTCTGCGAACTCTGCGCAACATCTTGGACCTTTGAATGTGGGAAACTCAATCCACCTAAGAAAAAGGCGAAGTGTGCGAAAGCAAAATCCTGTGAAATGTCGAAGGGAAAAACGCTGATGCGTGACATCTGGATTTCAAGATGGCCCAGGGCCTGGTGTCAGGGGACGGTCAGCTGCAGTAGATCATCTGTAAAAGCTCTGCCTGCCACGGCTGGAGCTTCACCATTTTTTTGATCCACTGGATGTTGGTCAAGATCCAAAGATATCTAAAGATGTCTAAAGATATCCAAAGAATCTTAGTCCTGTTTCTTGTGATCTCATCTCAACTACCTAATTTTGAACTTTGGGGTCTTGGTTTTGTCCCATATCTGTTGACATTATCTCCCTTTCCAGTGCCTTACATACATGTGCAATACAAATAAAGTAGCAATGTTATTTAAAAGACTGATCATAGTAACAATAAAGATTTAGGTTTGAGAAAATAGAAGGAGTAATATTGTAGTGTTATGATGTGATCTACCTCTACCCCTTGCCACCACTAATGCCCACGCTTCCCGCACCCGCCAGTCGTCTGGCCCTCGGTCGGCTATCTGGAAGCAAAGCTTCCTGCACCACAACTTCAGTTGGGCATGGATGGACCCACAAATGGGTTTGGTACCTGAAAGCAGGGGATAAACACTCCCCAATAAAGATTGCAGTTAGGAAATGCAGAAAATGATGATCAACCAGACAAACCCAAATTTTGTCATTTGCTGGGGTCCAACAATATATCATATAGCAATCTACTTTCTGAGTGGATAATCATGTTGACCCATACCTCGTTTGGGGTCTGAAGGAAGTCAATATCCGCAATCAGACGGTTGAGTTGAGGAAAAGTGGCGCTGCTCTACCATTCTCATGAAAATAAATCGGGGTGCCTTTATGTCACATCTTCCCTCCTGAATAAATCTTGGATCCAGAATCTCGAAAACTGCAGCCAGAACAAGACCAGGTTCAAGCAAAACCTGGTTTCAATGCAGGAAAATCATCGGACCTTTGATTTGCAGGGCCGCTCCAATTTTTCCCGATACAATGTACAGGACATGCACATCGATCATTTGAAAAAAAGGAGCAGAAAAACTGATGAATATTTGGAGGTCTCTCAGAATTGGGAAACCCCATTCCATCATTTGGCTTAGAACTTTAAAGCATGTTAGACCCTCATACTATCCTGCTTTTCCCCCCATTGGTTTTGCCATACTCTGGGTCAATCTCCCGTGACTAGTGGACCAACACCTGGATTCACAGTGGCAGCCTGCTGCGGTGTAGAAGGACTGCATCTGGACCCAGTTCAACCCCCACTTTTACAGCTGGATGACCATTTTGATATGCGTTGGGATCCAGGTTGGGCAGGTGCAGCTACAATTAGCAGATTTCTTCAAACGGTATATATTTAACTGTGTTCATTTCGACCTTTTTCGGGATTTTGGGGCTACTCTATTGTAGGGGGAAGGACACATTTGTTGCATTGACAGACCTATCCAAGTCGACATTGTTTGAGCCCCAGCTGCGGTTGCAAATAGTAGCTTCACAGGCTCTATGCAGTGCTGCGCATCTGAACTAGGAAATCCAAAGATCTTNCAAGTCGACATTGTTTGAGCCCCAGCTGCGGTTGCAAATAGTAGCTTCACAGGCTCTATGCAGTGCTGCGCATCTGAACTAGGAAATCCAAAGATCTTACCATGTTCTTCTTGGTGGTGTGCCTGATCCTGATAAGGCCCTTCAACAAAAAGAAATGCCGGAAAGCTGTAGATGCGACTACTGAATCAAAGCCCAAAGTTGACTGAATGAGCTGAACCCAGTGACGCGCTGGTTTTTTTTTTGAGGGCTCAGTGGTATATTCTGAGATCTGCTGCGCTGCGGAAGCGAACTCGCTTCAAAACGAGGCACTGGTGCCACTTTTGGTAGACTGGAACTGCAACCAACTGCAATGCAACTGCAACAAAAATCTGAAATGCTGGCTGGATACTAATTTTGAAAATTGCCTGGGTTCTTAATCGCACCCCATTTAGAAATCTCAAGCACCCAGCTCCTCTTGTATGACTGGCCAAATTCTGGGTTGCTAGCGTCCAATCCACCCGCGGCACCTCACGATCAGTTGCATGCCCGGATCGGGCTGCGACTCGGTTGCTGCCACTGGTCTTCAGGATCCCCTTTAGCCAAAACCGGCCCGGGCCCCCAGACCCCTCATAGCCAGCCCCAGGGCTGGAGGTGCGCGCACACTGCCAGTTGGGATCTCAAAAGCTGGTATGAACAGTCGCAGACACATGAACCAACCCACAAATTGTCATGTCAATATGTTTTAGTTCATATGTATATAAATATATATATATATAATTATATATATATATACACATATAACTATACACACATATATATATATACACAGACATTTAGTTCTAAGAAGACGTAGACATAGATACTGGATATATTTCTTCGTATTCATTCTTATCACACGCAATGCACATTCTTATTTCAATACATACATGACATACACAAATATAGATACACCACAGAAATATCACCAACATTCACCAAGAATATAAAATCTATGGATAGATGTTCATGTATATATAATTATCTATAATTATGTATATACATATAAACGCATAATTATTTATGCATTACCCTGTGGTTTTTTAACATAGCCATGGAAAATGGCCCATTTATAGATGACTTATGGTGATTTCCTATTAAAAAATGATGGTTTTCCATAGCTATGTTAAATAAGCAGAGGGTATGTTTTAGTTTTACATTCAGAGCGGTGTTAGCCAGGAACAGTGGGAAGATGTACTGGTGATATTGTGGAAAACTATGGAAAAAATAGCATGGGAATATGAAGGGAAAATAAGCAACAATATAGCTATAGATATCAAATTTAAGGGACATCATGTGGGATATTAACTTGGATATTGAGACATATTGAGTTGAATATAAACTGGAATATAAACAGGATATACGCTGGGATATGAGGGGAATATATCCCCAACTAGGAGATTTATATCTATATGATTATATACTGTATGTATATTGGGGTTCACTCAAAATGGCAATCCATGAAATACTGGTTAATTGCGAATGGGATTCCCAGTTCGTGGATGATGATCATCCCCAATATACAAAGGGTAGTACAACTCCCGAACTCATCATCAATCAATCATCATTTATCAATTATATCCCTACATACCACGATTAACCTCTATTAACCACTCTTAATCATTCTTAAACCATTCTCAACCATCATTCATCATGATATCCATCCAAAACATCCTCCATCTCTCCCTCTCCTCCACGACATACCCTCTGGTAAACTAACATAGTTATGGAAAATCACCATTTTTTTATGGGAAATCCACTATTTCAATGGCCATTTTCAATAGCAAACTGCTAGTTTACCAGTGGGTAAATGCTGGTTAAATCACAAATATATCATCAATCAACAGGGGGGTCGTTCGTCTTGCCACTGCTCAACTTGTGTCTATCTTCACCAGTCCCAAGCCCAACCTGGCCAAAGCAATTTCTTAAATGGAAAATTGGCACCGGTTTTGGAGTATCCCTACCTAACCGTCATCTCTATACTATAACAATGAAATAGTATCAATACTATATTGATCTAATATATTATATTAAATGTATATAATATACATAAAATCAACAATAGGATAGCAAATGATAACAATACGCAGCAATAAACAAGAACGTGAGAAATCTGCTCTTGTTTTTGGGATGGCCCATGATGGCCCATATAACCTCTCAAATTCCAAGCATCACATTTGTTCATGAGGTTGGCCGGGGTTTTGTCCCTCCACTCGACCCAACATTTTTTGGATGGCACCCAAGTCATAACTTTTATCAAAAACGAAACATCACATTCAGGACCCAGGATTCCGTTGGCAGTTTCTAAATTTGTTTTTGAATTTGTTTGATTTTGTTTGACCGTGTTACAATGATAATAGTACCTAATATGGTAAATTAACATAGACCCTGAAAATGACCCATTTCTATTGAAAACTAATCTTCCAACCCCTATCTGCCAGGGTCTATCTTAATTTGCTGGAGGGTAAATCCTAGTAATTAGAAAAAATATATGTGTCGGATGCAACCTGAAGTTGAACGGTCTGAACACTATTCACCACAATGCCAAGTACTGTACCAATCTGTTCCAATGCTATCATATAATTTGGACCCTGTATAACATATACACAGTAACTGAATGTGAAATCTAATCTCTACCATTCCGCAACTTTAGACATTGCAACATGTCACATATCTCACCTCCAGTCAGATGATTTGAGTCTCCTAGTACTGCAAGGATCATCTGACTGAGCAGGTGACAGCTGGCCCCTTTTTCTTCTCATCCCCCCAAGGTCATCCAGTTGTTGCGAGTGATTTTTTCTACCATCTTCTAGACGATGGACAATTCCCAATTGCATTTACCAAAAATTCTTCCAAATTCTCCGTGACGAGTAGCTGCACTCTCCAACACTGTCCCGGAAACCAGTCCCAAGCGAACCTCAAAGTTGCTGACCAAACCGCTCTTGTGAAAGGCCTCGGTTGCTGCGAGGCCCCCCACCATCCCATCATGAACAGTCCGATGCGTGGGAGAGGTCCACAGGGTCACCCTGAACGTTTTTCAGTAGCTACCTGTACTGAATGGATGATCCAGAATTTGTGTTAGAAAATTGCGGGAAACATGCTGAACAAACCGCTAGACATATATATATATATATATTGGTTGTTTCTTCGTTTGTAGTTGTTACATGCACGTAAATATGTGTGAGATCATGATGTCATATTCCATTCGAAAAGTCAGACCTCAAAGGCGCACATTCTAGAACTAAAGTCCCTCAACCAGGCCGCGCATGGATTTGAAATGCTTCTCCCCATGACTAAATAAGCGCTTCCCTTTCGAAGCAGAGAAAATAAACAACGCAATTATGTAATGCAGCAAACCCACTGCCATGAACAACTAAACAACTAGGGGATGATTTCAATCCCACCCGTTTATGCCAAGATTGATTTTTTCTTGCTGGGTTTACCACATTCATCACATCTTTCACATTCTTTAGTCAGAAACCTGTGTCAAATTAAAGAGGAAAACATTTGAGTGGGTCAACAGGGCCGTGTCATCTTGCAACCCGGTCACACCAAAGACACGTGGGATCTGAATCATCCACAAGTTCCTGCGGAGACATCACTTACGCCCATCTGACATATATGCTGACATTCTGTTTGACTTCTATCTGGTATTCGGTCTGACATATATTTTGGCAATCTATCTGACATGTTATCTGGCATCCTGACTGACGTTCTATCTGACATTCTTTCTGGAACTTGAGCTAGCATTCTATCTGACATAAATGCTGACATTCTATCTGGCATCTTTTCTGGCATTCTATATGACAATTATTCGAACATATTCTAACATTCTTTCTGGCATTCCATGTGGCATTCCATGTGGCACTACATCTCACACAATTTTTGCCATTCTGTCTGGAATTCTTTCTGACATTTTATCTGGCATTCTACCTGACATTCTAACCGGCATTCTTTCTGGCATTCTATAATCAGAATTGCTGACATTCTAGCTGGCCTAGTGATTTTACTTCTCAAAAATGATGATTCTCCATTTCGCAAACCCTTAAAGAAGTCGCAGGTGGCCTCTGCGCAGGGAGGTTTTGGGGCTGGGGGGAAGCCCAAGTCATCATCCAAGTCATCTGTCAATTTTTACTTCAAAAAAAAAAGAGGAAACTGTGGCAAAATCCATGGTGAGGTCGCCCCCATTCATGAAAGAACCATCTTGTCAACCGCTGATAAACCGAGGTGGTCAAATTGAGGTTGGTTNAAATCCATGGTGAGGTCGCCCCCATTCATGAAAGAACCATCTTGTCAACCGCTGATAAACCGAGGTGGTCAAATTGAGGTTGGTTTACGCCACAAAAGTAATAATTTGTTACTATAAAATGGGGTGTCCCAATCAAAAGGTTTGGGGGGGTGTCACTCTGGGGTTGACATTGACGAGTACTGATATTACTGTAATTTACTGTATTTATTCACGACAATATGGAAATCATTGGAAGTCACTGCAGAAAAAAAGCATCAAAGATGTTTGAGATTTCACCAAGTCCTGAAGAAGCATGAAGCTTTTAGGCATCAATCCCAACGAGGTTTCCAATCGAAACTTGTTAGTCGGATTCCAATCAGATCATCATACGGTTTTTGATGAGTTGGTGCTACTGTCGGCCACACATGGATGTACCATGATGTACCCCAAAGGGATCCCAAATCTGCTTCAGGAGCCACGTTCCATTTTTGGATGTTGACATGGCCAGGAAAACCGCTCATTTTGGGGGATCAGATTGCCTCCAATGTAGCAGAGTTCAACTGTGGTATCACAGGGCCATGATAAGCCACAGGGTACGGTTTTCAACTTTGAAGAGTATGCCATAGTGATGCCATAGCGTCATAGCCATGGTAAACATGGTGTGACATGGTATTGTGTGACATGACATGACCACGATATGACGTGGCTGTGCTTATCATGATTTATCATGACTTGCTGTGGCTTGCAGCTGGGCATCCAAATATGGAATCTCTGGAAGTTCTCTGCTCGACTTAGTGGACCGGCTCTCTTGCAGGCGGCTGCAGGATGTCAAGCCATGTTTTTTTTCCCAATTTCAGTGCTGCCAAACCAGCACTGTCCGTGCTGGTAAAGCTTGAAGACCGGTTTTCGATCCCAGCTCGAGCCATGTCACATTGACTACAGATGACTACGGATGACTACAGGTTTCTTTCAGAAGCGAATCTGCTGCACCAGCACTTCATGAACTTCTCCCTTCTGGAGTTTTGGCAGCTCCAACTGCAGCTCCTTCAAAGCTGGATCCGGACAACAGCCTTACCGTTCCCGTCTTTCCCACCAAAAGCCAGGGAGGATCGAAATGATCGAAACCATGCGCATTCTGAAGGCTGAAATCAGCTGAAAAATCAAATTAAACAACGCGAAACAAATTAAATCGACATCAACAAATCACGAACCGAACAATAAAACGGGTGAAAACAGTTGGAAAAGTACAATCACATGCAAACCGATGAACAAAAACTGAAAACGAATGATGCAACCTTCTGGATGTTGAATTTAAATTCATTTTCGCTCATTTTCGGTTGCTTTCACATTGCCACCCCATGGCACCCCTGGGCCGCTCCTGGTACAACCTTTCAGCCAAGGATTCCGTGCAGTCGGGAGATCGTGCCTGGGGGTCTCAGATCTGAACCAAAACGCAGAACCGAAACGCGCCGCTGCGCCGTGTCACTGTGCATCGAACTTTTCGAAGATCAAAGTCGTGAAATTATATGATTTTACATGAAATATCATGAAATTACCAATTCACGACTCAAAAATCTCAACAACTCAACTGAAATCTTGAGATGTCTTGAAAGGCTTAGGACCATGAGCATTTCCAATACTTCTGTGTACTTTCCATTCCTGTGCCACAACGTCTAGTACTTGACCAACAATCTACCTCCCCTTCCCATGCATTCCCCCAGTCAGCACCTGCCAAAGCAGCAGCAGCACAGGCATCAACAACGTCGCCCGTGCCAACGTGGGAAGGTCATAGACGAAGGCCACCGATGCCAAGGCCAAACAAAAACAGCTGAGGCTCTGCAAATGACCCACCTGCTGACGCACGACGACGCAACCAGCATGTCTTTTGTCATGATGGATGGCTCCGGTTTTGATGTGTCAAAATCATTTAAACTCCTTGTCATCCCAGGGTCCTCCCAACCATGACTAAATTTGATTTTTACATCTGCCTACTATCTACCGCATAAATTAGATTGACTAAGGATATATAAAAAAAATGACTCATGACTAGTACATTATTGAAAGACAATAAAAATATGATTGAAACTAACGTTTTACTTCAACTCTCAATCTTCATTCTCCTTGACAACAACCTTTTTGTTTGTTTTTGAATCTTTCCTGTGACCCCACATGATCCAATGATCCGACCTGTGGTTGCATGTATGGCTGACAGGCCCCGACCAGAACCGCCATGCCCAAACTGAAGGCAATGGCCCACTTCCAGGCGTCAGCCATTGAGACGCAAGACACCAAGGCCACCGAAAACAGTTTCATGGCCACGTCCATCCAGACGTCCTGCTGGAAACATGGGGCCAAAGATGTTGAACGAACCGCCGTCAACTGCCGTGCACTACCGTTAAAATCAATTTTGGAACATTTTAGAAGTCCTGACACCTCAGGTGAAGAAACCTGTTCGAGCCTGTTTAGCCTGAAAGTCACCGGATTTGGTAATTTTTCGAAAGTTCAGTACTTTGACAACAATCCATGCAATTTCATGTAGTGCAATTACGCACATAAGCATCAAAGAAACATCGAAATCATGAAATATACATCCAAATTACGTGAAAGTTACCTGGAAAAGCAAAGGTTCATCAAGTAACATTCTCATCAAAGAAACATATACCAGAGAATATCAAAGACACCTGCCTCAAAACGCAGGTCCATCCCAAGTGCACTGAATGGTCCATCCCAGGTCCCAGGTCCATCCCAAGTCCTGACAGAGCGTGTACTTCAACAGCAGCGGCTTGGAGCCGAGCAGCAGACGATCTTCGGCTTCTTCGGCTTCGTCCAACATGATGCGCTCCGTCAACATCTCCGTCAGTCGGCGGCTCCGAAGCCTTGGGGCCAACATGGGCCAACCAACACATCAACCATCGAACATCCCCATCTGTAGAGAAACGTTGATGAATTCTTAGAGAAGCATTTATGAATTTATGAACACAAAAAAGGCATGAATACAAGCTCAATACAAATATGTGAAAGTATGCATGAAAATGTCAAATTGATTCATCAAATAATCAAATGACATTAATCCGAACAAGAATGATAATGTGGATGTCAAATGTCAAGTGACACATCACGCTCCCTTGATGTTTCCGCATCGACTGCAGCCTTGATCACATCTATCTCCACATCCTCCATATCCTCTTGTCGTTCTTGGTGCGAAGATATGGTGACATATCCCTCATGCAGCTGGATCCGCATTTTGCCGCGGCAATCCACCGCCATATTGGCTGCTGCAGCTGCCTTAAGCGTCGAATCTTGTCAAGTCAGATTGAATCAGATTGAAGTCCAAAAATGTTTAGCTGATTTGAGCTTAACTATGCTGAAAATTCAGCTGAAACTCGAAAACATGTCCAGAGCCGAGATATTGGGAAATATTGGAAGGTTCCCGACCTGCAGCTTTCATATCTAAAATCATTTGTAAAAAACTGTCATCTTCTGTGCAGCTCAGCTACCAACAAGCGTTTTTGAAGCGTCTTTTTCGAAAGTTCTCCATCCAAGGCATGCAAACGGAGCGTGATGTAAGTTTGCTGAGTCTCAGTTTGAGACTTTCGTTCAACACAAGCAGCAAAAAGCCGGGCACCCTGAAGTGCAAAATGCCTCAGCTTTTTTCGTTCTTCGACATTCGGCACTGAGTTGTTCAAACAACATGGCAAAACATATGATACTAAGATACAACATGACTATGAAGCTGAAGCAATGTATTATATATATATCAATGTAATACATGTTGTGTGATTGTGTAACTTCACTTCCGAGTTGTGTGCTGAGTGTCACAAGGATAAAGATCGGCACCTCGTACCTATCATACAATTGTCTACTCACTACGGAACAAGCTGAACATGTCAGAAAGACTTGTTTTTCCATTGCCAAGGTGAACCCATTTCCAACCCATGGATCAAAAATGGAATCCTAAAAATGGAACCCTAAAATTCTGAAATTCAGTGGCTTAAGATCAATTAAACACAATTACCGCGAGGAATCGGTGGAACTATAGGACTTCAACGGCTTGAGCTAGGTGACAAAATGGATGATAGTTGGAAACATCTAGGAGAACTGTGCAAATTTTTGAAGATTCATATTTTGACCTCGTATGAGTAACTACGTATAACTATAGTGTATAAGTCATATGAGTCGCAAGACATTGATGTCACCATGGGAACATGGGGGAAGATGGGGCAGGTTTCTACGGTTGGGCAGGTCGTTGGTCCCCTACGGTCCCTTAGGTCCGCCCCGGAACATCCCGGCGAGTCCCAGCCCCGGAGCCAAGTTGCTGTCGCACCATGAGGCCAGCCTTAGAAACGACCCTAACGATCCTATCCATACGGATCCATAGCGATCCTACCCGTCCATGTGGACCATACCTGGAACATTCTTCTAAAGCCTTGAGAAATCGAAAGACAGAAGGCGTGACTATCGTGACAATGAAATCTTTGGACCTTCAACTTTGGCAAATTCAAATTGACACGGCCAAACTCTGCCTCCTCAACTGCTGCTTAGACACCAGGAAGAGAGGGATGAGGACTGCATATGCCACAGTGCTGCCATAGCCGACCACATCCACCCAGAATCCAACACCGTCTCTGTCGTAGCAACCCAAATCACGAATCGATTTGCGAAATGCGAATTCATCTCCCAAAGGTTCGCCATCTGTCAGGGTCATCGCTGCATTGACGAAGCAGTCTTCTTGGGTGGCTGTGGGCCGGAAAACCGAAGACTGTTGATTCCACAAGCTTGGTCGTTATTTTGTGGATAGCAACATGATGACATCACCATGTTGATGCATAAAAACCTTCACATTTCTGCTGTAGATAAAAACACCCGCGTTGAACACTTCACTATCGACATCCTTGAAGTATAAAAAAAAACATGACATATGACAGATCATAAAACATGCTTACATGAAACCTCTACAAGAAAAGTACTATCATGTCTTAGAAATCTCAATCTAACCCACCTCCATCCTCAGACTGACAGCTGAGCAGTTCCGCTGTGCTCGATGCACCACCAATGAAGAGTAAGGTGAGCATCTTCAGTGCTGCGCTGACCTTCAGATCTCTGCGCTCCGACATGAAACATGGCCACGTCGCTGGTTCATGTGATGGAATCTATGGCCAGGTGAATCTAATGCATTCTAATATGCCAAGGTCGGAATGCCAAGGGTTTGACATGTTTTGACTCATAGGCCAATATGGTCTTGTCGGTTTGTCAGATTGTCCAATATATGGAAGGTGGCATCAACACAAGACAATTGCAAGTCTTTGGATGAACAGCACCAAAATGCTTGTGATATTGTGTAAACGGGGGGGCACGAAAACCCAGCACCATCCAAAATATCATTCAAAAAGGACAATCAAAGTTACAGTATCTCAAGAGCGGATAAGAGCGGTGCCTTTTGGCTTTGCACATGCAAGCAAAAACACACTCCAACAAAACCAAACAACTCTGCCATCCCTATCCCTCAAAATGGCCAGAGGACTCTCCAAATAAGAAAATGTCGGTATATGCCAACATATACCGAATATGATATCACTGCACAGACCCTGGTACTGTACCTAACTACCATCAAAATGTAACTCAAATCATTGGGAAATCAATGATTAAAATCATCCCAAACATGGTGCCTTTTATGTTTTGAACCATTCAAATCTGATCATTTAAACCCAACCATTAAAATCTGATCATGCGAAAACCATGAAAAGAATAATAAGCAACGAAGGACAGCAAACAAAAAAACACATATCAACATAAGAATTCATAAGAAAAATCTGCCACTTCCACCGAGTTGACGCCCAAACCAGCACGGTAAAACTCCAGTGCAACGCAGCACAGCAGCCTCGCCAGAGGACCAAGGTGAACCAAGGCAGGGATGGTTGCAGGGGTGGTTGGGGTGGCTGAGGAAAGGACACTGATATGGTGGCAACTTGAGGTAGAGACCTAAGGTCCATGAACTTAAGGGGTATCTGTGAGGGGTGGCTGGGGTATGCTGGGGTGGCAAGTGATGATCTGAAAGGTGAGATGTCAATTTTGACGTTGAAGCTTTGGACCTTAACCCATAGCCTGATGACCCTGAAAGCCGACGGATAATGAACAAGAGCCATACTTAGCAGATCTTAGCAGATGCAAGTAGATCTAAGTGGATCTAAGTGGATCCAAGTTGAAGAAGGCATGAAATCTCCAAGTCCAAGCAACAAGAACAGTGGAGCCAACGGCGAGCTGAGAGCCGCCAGTGTCCGAACCGTCTGAGCATCGAAGCTGCACTGCAAGTTCAACAAGTTCTGCAATTCGGTCGTCGTCAGCTGCAAAGCTTCCTCAATTTGGGGGTGGGCTCACAAGATCAAGCGGCCTATGCACAGGTCTATGAACATGTTGCTTACACGCGCTTACAAGACTCCTGACCTGTTCTAGGTCTTGGTCTAGGTGCTGATAGCTGGTAGAAGCTACAATAGGGGGTTCGGATGATTTCAGTCTCAGTGTCTGGTTCTGACAACGGTTGACTGGAAAGTGTGATGACTTGAACTGCCTTGCTGCTGATCTTGTTTGATGAATTGGTGTCACTGTGGGTTACATCAGTTACATCCGTTTACTCATTGATTACCATGGTGTGCACACAAATTAGTTTCAAGAGCCCGTGCCTTATTTTCAGATGGTGACAGGCCATGAAACTGGTGATGTTTGACAATCAGGCCTCCAATACATCATCCAACTCGGGCATCCCGAAGCCATGATGGGCCACGTGATGCAACTTTCGACTTTGCATTGTATGCCGTAGTGATGCCATAGCATCAAAGTGACGGGATGAATGGATAACCATGACATGGTTCGGGATAACCATGACACGACATGACCATGATATGATGTGGCTGTGAATTATCATGACTTATCATGACATGTCGTGGCTTGCAGCTGGGCTTCCAAATATGGAATCTCTGGAAGTTCTCTGCTCGACTTAGTGGATCGGCTCTTTTGAAGGCGGCTCAGAATGCTCCAGAGCTGGGCGGTTTGAAGCAAAATGGGAGCTTCCAACATCACCAGTTTTTGCAGTAAATGCTTGACCTCGGCATTCAGCCTTCCTGACCTCATCTGCCTCCACCGTGATGAAAGCGATTTCAGTGAATTTCAGTAAACATGGCTGAACGGCCAGCAAGCAGAAATGAGACGTTTCAACCCGCCGACATGCCAGAAATGATCGCAAATTGATAATACAGATCTCAGAACCTACAACAGCACAAGATCGAACATGGCAGAGCCCATGTAATGCCTTTGAAACTCAAATTCAAACAGAAACAAACTGCGCCAAAGTGCACTGATTGCAGTAGACACTCGAGGTGCTTGAGGCTCACGGCCACGTCTGTAGACCAAGGCTCCCAGCACCAGCCCCACAGCTGCCACTCCAACGACGAAGCCAATCGAGGTCGACTTTGTTTCAGCACAGCGCCTGGAAAGCAGAAACTGCCAACAGCAGGTGCAGCACGTGAAGTGCATTGGAAACTACATTGTAAAAGCATGCAACATTACGAAACATGTTAAAACACATGTTCAAAATATGTTGGAAAAAGTATTGCAACATGTTGAACATTTTGAAGCACCATGGAAAAACAGTGTAGTTTAAACAAGCAAAGTTGAACAATATTGAACAATTAATTTAATATAATATGTATTATATGTGGGAAACTTTGTTGGAAATCACGTGAACTTGAAGACCAAGTTGCTGACACTTGCCTCCCGTGGCCCAAAATCCATCGGCGCAGCTGGAGCACAAAATGCCATCGTAGCCTTCTCCACACTTGTGACCACCAGGACAGCGGATTGACTCAGCTGGGGCAAGGCATTTATGAGCCTTTTCTGCATGGGCTTTCAAGCGCATGTGCTGAACATCCGGGAGAGCTGTCGATGCAAAACTTCCTGGGTATTCGCACTGAAGATGGAGCTTGACGCACAGGGTGCAATCACCGTTTTGCAGGGCATGGTGCATATCACATGCGCACAGGCCATCATGAAGACTGCCAAAGGTGCATTTGCAGTCTGTGAGTTTTGTGGATCCTTCAGGCGCCGTGCTGTTTTGAGGGCAGTTGTGGCAAGTCTCCTGACCCGATTCATTGATGAAGCTGTTTGTTGGGCACATGTGACATGCTACCCCTTTTCCATGCCATCCAGGAAGGCATTGGCAAAGCTTCTGAGGCAAAAAAATGGATGGGGTCACCTTCACCGTGCCAACCAGGTCTTTGCAGCCATAGCCAGCAGATTCGTTTCGGAAGGAAAACATTTCTGTGATCTGGACTGCCCCTTCCGATAGAAGTGTCAAGACCTCTTCTTCATTGCCCACTGTCACCCCTGACAAATCGACCACGATCTGTTGCTTTCGGGCATCTATCAATACCGCTGGTTCCACGTTTAGCTGACCATTTTCTTGCAGTGAAATGCGCCCCAAGTGTGGCTGCACCGGCAGGTCCACCACTTTGCTGACATTGTTGCTGGAAAGGTCGATCACCAACAAACTCTTGGCCAAAGGATAGGTGAAGTTTGACTGGTTCTTGCCATCCACTGTGGCCTCAACGTCTATCAGTTTGGGCATATCCCCATAGAGACCCGAGACAGTTGCCTGGATCGAAGTCAGTGGGGACATCGCCAATGTCAGCAGCAAATCCTCCACCGTGCTGTTCACTGCGCCTCATGTTTGAAAAAACATCGAACAGATGTCAAGGGTCCTGTCCAAAAGTTTGACCGCATAATAGTCAAAATGCCAATATGTTTTCAAGCATTGACAAATCCGCATGTCAAAGGAAGTTTAGGACAAACTTCCGTGTTACAGAGATTTACATTCACATATCATCACAATCACACATTCACATATCACACATTCACATATCAGCACATTCACATATCATCACATTCACATATCATCACATTCACATATCACACATTCACATATCAACACATTCACATATCACACATTCACATATCAACACATTCACATATCAGTACATTCACATATCAGTACATTCACATATCACACATTCACATATCAGCACATTCACATACCACACATTCACATATCATACCATATCATGACACTCACCTATCACACATTCACATATCATATCATATCATGACATTCACATATCATGACATTTAAATATCATCACATTCACATATCATCACGTTCACACATCACACATTCACATATCATCACATTCAGATATCATCGCATTCACATATCACACATTCACAGATCAACACATTCACATATCACACACTCACAAATCATCACATTCACGCATCAATCTTAGAGTAAGGGACGTCTTAGAGTAGTGGACATCGTAGAGTTGCGGCCATCGCAGAGAGGACATTTTCGAGTAGAGGAAATCTTAGAGTAGAGGACATCCTAGAGTAGTACGTAGAGTAGCACAACTGCCACAACTGTATCTCTAGATGTTCAGGAAGCGACGTTTTTAGAGGAAGTCTCGCACGATTGCTTCGTTTTGCATAGCTTCACCTCAAATTTTTGGAGGAAGTCTCGCACTAAATGCGTTTTGGAGAGGTGGGATTTGTAGGAAACCGTATGTTTTTTCGTATTTATTTTGTTGTCTCTGAACCTCGGCCATCAAGCTTTGCGGAACGACGGTTGCGAGACGGTCTCGGGCCATGGTCGGATCATGGTCGGACCATTCTCGGATCATGCTCGGATCGTCCGCGCATTATACATGGGGGTTCTAATTGAAAACGGTTGTTTCACGATGTTCGTGGTTCCATTGCGTTTTGCATCTTCAAGTCACGAATCACAAAAGCACGGCTGCCACAACTGCAGTGTGATGTTCAGGAAGGTACGTTTTTGGAGGAAGTCTCGCACGATTGCCTCGTTTGTCAACGTTCACCTCAATTTTTTGGGAAGAGGTCTCGCACGACATGCGTTTTGGAAAGGTGGGATTTGGAGGAAATCGTATGTTTTTTTCGTATTTTTGTTGTCTCTGAACCTTTGCGGAACGACGGTTTCCGGACGGTCTCGGGGCGGTCATGAATCATTCTCGGATCATGCTCGGATCGTCGGCGCATGATAAATGGAGGTGCTGCTTGAAAACGGGTGTTACACAATGTACCTGGTTCCATTGTGTTTGGCATCTTCAAGCCACGAATCACGAAAGCACGGCTGCTGCAAGATGTTCCTGGAGGATCCTTGGGTGCGTACTGTGATTGTGTTTTACAAGTTGTTGTTGTTAATCGCCTTATAATTGCTGCTGCAAGGTGTTCCTGGAGGATCGTTCGGTGCGTGCTGTTATCCTGTTTTGCAAGTGCCGGCTGCCAATCCCCTTATAGCGGTTGGTGCAATGGTTTCAAAGGTACTTTTTTCCAAGTTTTGCCGCTTGGATTTTTGTTTTAGAATTAATTTTTAAAAACGCTTCGATATCCCAATTTTGGAGCATTGGCGTCCAGATCCGGTTTTGGCAGGCTGTTCTCTGTGCCTGCGGTGCGTACTGTTATTGTGTTTTACAAATGGTTGTTGCCAATCGCTTTATAGTTGCTGCTGCAAGGTGTTCCTGGAGGATCGTTCGGCGCGTATTGTGATTATGTTTTACAAGTGTCTGTTGCTAATCGCCTTCTCATTGCTGCTGCAAGGTGTTCCTGGAGGATCGTTCGGTGTGTGCTGTTATCCTGTTTTGCAAGTGCCGGTTGCAATCGCCTTACAACGGTCGGTGCAATGGTTTCAAAGGTACTTTTTTCCAAGTTTTGCCGCTTTCATTTTTCTTTGTAAATCATCCCTTTTAAACAAAGCTTCATTTTGGAGCTTTGGCGTCGATATCCGGTTTTGGGAGGCTGTTCTCTGTGCAAAAATTGTTTTGCGAGACCAGAGAATCAGCATCTCTTTGCGGATTCAGATTGCTTGATTTTGTCCAAGGCATTAGCTTTGTTATAAAGACCTCTTGGACCGTTCATACTGCATCACAAGTACACCGTTGTGGGCTACGTGTCATGACATGCTGACTTTTCACCTCGGGTGCGTTGTTGTGAACTGCCCGTTGCATCCGATTCGATCGACCTCACTCGGGAAAAAGAAATGGGCGGCGGATCCGCAGGGCACGTGTTGACTTCTATAGGTTCTATATGTTCTATGGGTTGCTTTCCCTTTCGAAACTTCCGCCGCTGCCTTGTGCGGGTACTACTTGTAATATCGTGTTAAGGATTTTCTACAAATAGGAGCCGAATGGGGATCAAAGAAAACAACCCATCAGCATCCATCAACATAAAAGTAGGATGGAACAAGAAGACTTGAGATGTGGAGAGTGGTGAGCTGCCACAAATTGAGAAAGGCCAGTTGACACAGATTGACGTGTAAAAAAAAACTCGAAAAATGAGACGAAGAAAATGACTGGAGACAAAAGTCAAACAAAAAGAATCTGAACATATCTGAACAAGCAATGTGGGGATAAACATTTGTACAACTTGAAAATCTGAAATCCATGTTCTTGCAAAAGTGCAATTCGACAGGTCCAACTCCCTCAAATTTGGTAGAAGACTGTCAGACCGATGATCTTTCAGCTTCTCCACCTCCTCTCCATCCGGAAGGAATTGCACCCGGCTGCTCTGCAATTTCAACGTGTGGAGAAATCCGCACCTCCCTCTCCATGCAGCGGTGATCGAGCCACACACCGCCGTGTTTGACAAGTCCACCTCGCGGATGCTGATGCACTCCGTGAGCTTCGAGAAATCGCCGGTCACTGCGGTGCCGCTGAGTCGAAGGTGCACCAACAACTTGCACCAAGTCTTGGAGACCACCACGTCGTTCAGGTTGCCGACCACGGAGGTCTCCGAGAGGTCCAGCGTCCAGCACTTCAGCTGCGCCAAGGCATTGAGATTGCCCTCCACCCTGGTCCCAGGCAGCTCCAAGTACAGGAGATTTTCCAACCCTGCGAAGGATTTGATGTCTCCAGTCAGCTTGGGAGATGTCAGCTTTACCTCACAGCGATGCTGCGTGGATTTCATGAAGTTGTGTTTCAGATTTTTGTTTATGTTTTCATCGTTTTACATGTTTACATTGTCCACATGTGATTTTGATTGATTGGACGAGTTTTCACATTTTTGCAGTTGATAAGTTTGACGGTGTTCGAAATCGTCGGTTGCTTTGAAACCTGCAAGGAATCATCAAAGCGATGCAAGACAATCTCATGGCCCAAGATGCGCTCTGGAGGCTTGTCAATGCGATGCGCTCGGGCAGCTGGCCATCGCATGAATCGCAATCCAGCGATTCGACTTTGCAGTTGTCCTCCCAGCTGTCACTGTAACACGCTATGCCTGGCCAGTCACAATGATGTCCATCCAAAGGACCTGCAGGACTTGGCAAAAACACAACAAACATCAACATGGACATGGACACCTTCCATGTGCATGAATGTTATGAATTGTTGGAAGTCGAACATGGTCCTCAACGCAATAGATCAGTACAAAACATTTAAACTTTTTGCAGGTCCATGGCACCATGATGCATCATGACCACAAAGCTGAAACACTGGAAAGAGCCAACGGAATGTGACTAAACTGGGAACAACAAAAACATTATATTCACATTGAACATATCTTGACATCTTTAAGATAGGTTTCGAAATTCGACTCGTTCCGACTCTTTGAATCCGCCTGCCCAGCTGCTGCAGCAACTTGTGAGATGGACACAAAAAGGGCAACATATTCAAACATATTCAAAATTGAAGTAATTGAAGGTAAAAACACGTTAATAAAATTCATAAACCCATGCAAATATCCAGACTTGGTCATATGGCCCAAGATGCCGAATTTCATAGGAAAACTCATGGGGAACTGCAGCTGAAAGATATCACATTGACACAACTGTTTAGATCTTTGATGATGGATATGGTTTTAGCGCGTTTCAACTGGCACGAATCTATCTGTTTCAATCAAGTCAACCCCATAGTCAACCCATGTCAACCCCACCTGTGTAGCCCAGCTTTTTGAGCAAAGCCCGGGTCTTATTTGCTTCTTCTTCGCAGTCACCTGACTGAAAAATCGAGGCCATGGCAGAGAGGGGTGATGAACGACTCAGATCGACTCAAAAATCACCCAAAAATCATCTAATTCTGCTCAAGGCTCAGGAAACGATGCCCACATGCCACAAATCGTCAAAATCTTTGTGGGTGACTCACTATCACTGGTATCTGATATCAATTCGTGTTAGTTCATATCATCTATCAACATCTATCAACAAAAGCACCCACTACATGTAAAAATGATCATCTGTATCAATACCAACACCCATCATAATGTTAGTGCTGACCATCAAATTCAAGTTCTTGACACCTTTAGTCACTTTAGTCTCCATTGCCAGTCTTCCAAAATCGCACGAAGCAATTCCCAAGTAGTGGGTCAAAGCCTTATGATTCATTTGTCAGGTTTATATATATATAGCTATAATCGCATCATTTTCCAAATTCCGCTTGCCATGGAGCCTTCTTCGTCTTCTTCTTCATATTCGTCTTCATCTCCTTCATATTCATATTCGCCTGCATCTCCTTCTTCATATTCGTCTTCATCTCCTTCTCCATCTCCTTCTCCTTCTATGAAGCTCGGCACCGTGTTGTTCCGATTCCATAGCGCGGTTTGCCCTGCAGTGCAACAACAGGAGCTGGTAGTACACATCAGGAAACAAACAACATCTGATTCCCCACAATCATCTTCAATTATCATAAACATGTTCTGCCTCCCAAATCCTACCATTGTCTACCCCACTCAGCCCACCACCCAACTCAACAGTCAAAGCCCTTCGATCTTTATCATTACACGTATATTGTCATTGTGATGCAGAGATGATCATAGATGAAAACACATTATGATAACATACTATGACCACATTGTCATTCATCGACATTCCGGACCAGAACGTCCTTTCTGACCTTCAAACTCCAAGGCAACTGCATTGTCTGCCAGAATCTTCAACTGTATCAGTATCAAGACCAACACCCACCAAATCACTGGTTGACTTCGTATCAATTCATATCTATTTACATATCATCTATCGACATCTACCGACACTAACACCACCCAATACCCACCAGAAATGTTCATCTACATTCATCTGTATTTGTATCAGCACAAACTCTCACCAAAATGTTGGTTCTGACCATCAAATTCAAGTTCTTGGCGCCTGCAGTCACTGTAGTCACTGTCTCCAACGCGAGGCTGTCAGACTTCAAGCCATCTCTGATTGCTGCTATGGGAATGGAAAGCAGCACCCATGGCAGGATGGCCATCACCATGGTCCCATAGCCCTAGGCACGGTGATCCATTTCTTATGGAAAAAGTGGAAGAACTTTGCAAGCCACGATGGGCCTTGGAGCCAGATCCAACCACGTTGCATGTCGACTTAGTGGCATAAAATATACAGTATCATCTTAAATCTGAGAGGCACTTAACAGCAGTGGCGAAGAAATGTCAAGAAGGAACGCCAAAATTCGCCCTTCACATTCTGAAACCATTCCGAAACTAAATCTGCCAAGATAATCAGCCAAGCCGTGACAATTCCGGATGTTCATCATGTTTCATCTTCTGCTGATCTTCCAAACAGCTGGTCATTCCACCCCGAGATCGACTCCCAGGCCTGCTGGACCTTCTCCTACAAGCCATCATAAGGTCACTGGAAAGCACCTCAAGGCAACTTGTTCTCAAAATTTCTCAAATCTCAGCAATTTTGGGATTGGTGAATCATGACATATCATGACTCAACAAGTTCAACGAGAAAATCAAGATGTAGTCATGATATGTCATGATGTCATCCAAACCCAACTACTATCCTGTAAAAGAACGCAGGCTGATCGCAGGATGGAACATCAAAATTCAAAAACAGTGGTCGGTTAATGATCATTTAGGTACACCAACAAAATCAACATATTTCCTACAGTTTGATCAGTTTGATCCTCAACAAAAAAAACTCAGCGTTTTTGGGATTGACACATGTTGACACTGTTAACAGAAATCATGAAGTTGGTGAGGGCCGTGCATCAAAGAGCCAGCAGGATGTCAAGCCATGTTTTTTTTCCCAATTTCAGTGCTGCCAAACCAGCACTGTCCGTGCTGGTAAAGCTTGAAGACCGGTTTTCGATCCCAGTCTGAAGGAAGTCATATCCGCAATCAGACGGTTGAGTTGAGTAAAAGTGGCGCTGCTTTGCCATTCTCATGAAAATAAATCGGGGTGCCTTTGTGTCACATCTTCCCTCCTGAAAAAATCTCGAAAACTGCAGCCAGCAAAAAAACAGGTTCAAGTCAAGCAAAACCTGGTTTTAATGCAGGATAATCATCGGACCTTTGAAAAGCTGATGAATATTTGGAGGTGTCTCAGAATTGGGAAACCCATCATTTAGTTTAGAACTTTAAGGCATTTTAGACCCTCATACTATGCAGTTTTTTTGCCGTTTGAAATTGCCATACTCTGGGGTCAATCTCCCGTGACTAGTGGACCAAAACCTGGATTCACAGTGGCAGCCTGCTGCGGTGTAGAAGGACTGCATCTGGACCCAGTTCAGCAACCCCCACTTTTACAGCTGGATGACCATTTTGATATGCGTTGGGATCCAGGTTGGGTGCAGCTACAATTGCAAATGTCTTCATACGGTATATATTTAACTGTGTTCATTTCGACCTTTTTCGGCATTTTGGGGCTACTCTCTATTGAAACTCTATGGTAGGGGGAAGGACACTAGTTGCATTGGCAAACCCACCCAAGTCGACATTGTTTGAGCCCCAGCTGCGGTTGCAAATAGTAGCTTCACAGGCTCTATGCAGTGCTGCGCATCTGAACTAGGAAATCCAAAGATCTTNCAAGTCGACATTGTTTGAGCCCCAGCTGCGGTTGCAAATAGTAGCTTCACAGGCTCTATGCAGTGCTGCGCATCTGAACTAGGAAATCCAAAGATCTTATCATGTTCTTCTTGGTGGTGTGCCTGATCCTGATAAGGCCCTTCGACAAAAAGAAATGCCGGAAAGCTGTAGATGCGACTACTGAATCAAAGCCCAAAGTTAACTGAATGAGCTGAGCCCAGTGACGCGCTGGGTTGTTTTCTTGAGGGCTCAGTGGTATCTTCTGAGATCTGCTGCGCTGCGGAAGCGAACTCGCTTCAAAACGAGGCACTGGCGCCACTTTTGGTAGACTGGAACTGCAACCAACTGCAAGGCAACTGCAACAAAAATCTGGACTGCTGGCTGGATACTAATTTTGAAAATTGCCTGGGCTCTTAATCGCACCCAATTCTCAAGCACCCAGCTCCTCTTGTATGACTGGCCAAATTCTGGGTTGCTAGCGTCCAATCCACCCGCGGCACCTCACGATCAGTTGAATCAGTTGCATGCCCGGATCGGGCTGCGATTCGGTTGCTGCCACTGGTCTTCAGGATCCCCTTTAGCCAAGACCGGCCCGGGCCCCCAGGGCCCCAGACCCCTCATAGCCAGCCCCTTTGGACGGCGCCGTGTCGAGCACAGTGACACCCTGGTCACCTCCTTCAACTGGACGTTGGTGATGACTGCCAGCAACTACAGCATCGGTGTGGGATCACCATATGCCACAGCTGCAGAATGATGGTCAGGAAAAATATCTGATCTTCAAATCCAGGAGGTCCAACCTTCCTAGGAGAAGGACACGGACATGACCAAGTCAATAGACACTTGCACAATCTGCTTCTTTACCAAATATATCCAAACATCAGATGTGCTTTCTGAGATTCTGCATTTGCACAGTAACACATCTAAGTATTACATTTTCAATCTTCAGTGTATAGCAACCTCCAGATATGTAGACGCCAAACAGGCGTTAGACACTTCGCACTCCGCTTCCCCCTGGATGTCACAACTACACATGGAGCCGAGCTGCGTACATCTGCGCCAAGAGCTCAGGATTGGTGGCGGTCGCAATCAGAGACTCAGCCTCCAAATCCAGACGTGCTCCCTGGGCCAATGCATGGCGCAGTTGCAGATTGGCCACTGGAAAACCATGCGAACTAGATTAACAGGATTTCCCATGATGGTTTTTATGATAATCCCCAATATTACCCAATATATTGGGGAGTATATTAATTTTTATCCCCGAACTAATCATCAACCAACAGCGGTATTGCCATCTGCCCCCCTGGCCTGGCGCGGGATCTTCCGGTGGATGCTGCCCAGCGCATAGGCCGCCAGCGCACACTTGGGCGGTGCGGCCAGCCGTGGCCGTTTCGAAGGAACGGCTTCGGCGCCGCTGGCGCCTTGCTCCAGGTTGCTGTCGTCAGCCTGATGGCATAGGCATATGATGGCAGGGTTTGTTAGAATAGACCCCTGCAAAACTAGGATGATGTTGATTCTGACCCCCACATGGTTGGTTAATGGGATGGTTTTATGGCAATATGGCTTGTGGCCATCCATCCCATAATGGGAATCTTTATCATTGGGTATATAAACCCAGGTGAATGGACTGATGACGATCTTGCAATAATTATGGCATCATGGTCCATCTTTTGACCATGGCACATATGATGGTAGGTAGGGTGCACAAGTTGTAACTTAAAATGGTGAACGGGCGTCGACTTGGTCGGACTTGGCGTCCGGATTTGGCGTCAGCGAGGCTGGTTGCAAATGCCGTAATGTTCAAAACCTTCCCCCACACCATGTGAATATGGATCAAGAGTGTGTCCTTGCCACAAGAGAAATAACTGCACCTAAATCCGTTCTTATTTGGGTTCGGACCCAGACTCAAGCACTCCCACCACATCTGGGGCCTCGTAGTCATCATCATCTTCTTCGTCCGCTTCCCCATCCTCTCCCTCGCGATGATCTGGATCCGCAATGGGACCCGAGCCAGTACGCATCAATCGCGGACCTGGTTTCAAGGGGGCTTTCGGGATGCCAATGATGGTTGGTTGGCATGGCTTGTCGCAGGTTTCAACCATGACTGGGTGGTGAACCAATCTAGGGCTCATCACCTCATCCCAGGTTGGAAAATCGAAAATCTTCGGAAGATCCAAACAAGTCATCTTTCCGCCTAGCCCATGTCCCACCCATCTCACCTCTCTCCCTGAGGTCGTTGTGGAAAACACTGGGCAGCGGATCATCCACGTCTTCGCGGTCCTGTGCCAAAAGGCATTCTTCTTCACCTCACCACGTGGCATGACAGCCAGTGACAAGCAAATTGCCCCACTACCACCAAGTGGAACGTATGGTACCATTTATGGTTGATTTACCTACTATAAATGGTGATTTTCCATAGTTATGTTAGTTTACCAGAGGGTAAGGCAAATCCCAGGGTCTTGCGCCAACTCTACGTTTTTGCCCAAACTCTCAGCTTTCCATGTGTGGCACCTCGTCCGCCGCTGGCTTCGCTCCTTGCAGCATCTTCTTCCTCGTCGTCCTCGTCGCGCGCCTGAAAATCACACAGATCACACAGCTACAGGGCCAAGGTGGAAGAACCTAAAACTACAATCTACAATTTTGATGAGAGGTGTGGCCACATGTTCGACCATTTTACCGGGTAGAGGCAGCCTATGGGTGAGAAGTGTGGCCACTCAACTTTGTGAAACTTTCGAATGTGCAAATCTCTCAAAAGCAATGGCCCTCTTCTGGAAAGAATCACAGCACTTGATTTGCCACAAATGGTTCGAGCGAAAAATTATACGGAGCCCCCCTATATTTGGCTGATACTTCATGATTAAATTCCATTCTTAAGCCATTGATACCCATCCATCATCCCCCATCATCCCCATCATCCCCATTTTATGTTTACCAATTCTCTAACTTGCCATAAATTAAACATCAATCAAACTCCCTCAAAATGCGGGTGGATGATCATATATTCTCCGTTATATTCAATTATCGTCAATTATCCTATTGTTATTCCCTGCATGATCTGTCAATGGCCCCAAGGCCCAGCGGCCCCACCTGCGTCCCGTGGCTCTCCTCCGACTCCGAGCCATCCGAAGGCTCCGGCGGCGGTGGTTGCGGGGGCGGGGCCCGGGCGCTGGAGGCGGACCTGGGGAGGGAAGGGGATGGGGAGAAAAATGGTGAAAAAAATGGGACAACTCATAAAAAAATGCACAAGTCATGGGATTTTTCTAATAGATTTGGAAATAATGAAAAACATATGGAAAAGGGTGACAAACGATTCAAACGATGGATAAAGAACGGAAAATTGTACCATGTTGGATTGGTTCGAAGGATATCGGTCGAAGACTGATGATGGTCATGATGATAGCTGTGATGGTGACAGCGATAGAAGCTCCTCAAGGATGGTATTCCTGGTGCATCTGGTTCAAAGTTTGTGGATCCAAACTCCCCTCAGCATCTTGCAGCCCAGAATCCATTCACTCTCATCCAACCTGCTTGGCAGCTGTGCTTCGCCAGTGCTGGCACGAGCCATTGCTACCGCGGGAGGCATCTGTGGCACCTGTGAAAATTGCCAAAGCTTGGACTGGGAAAGGGGGGAGTTACAGTACACCCAGCACACCTTCAAGAGTCCATCATCCCTTGTGTGTCCTTATGTACATCATATAATATCTTTAAATGTTCTTTCCATATAAATCCTTTCTCTTTCAACTTCTTTCAACTATCCTATTCAACAGTTGTGTTTTTATCTTGTTCAATTAAGTTGCATAGATGTTCTATCATCCTATCCACCATCAACGGCCTCCAACACCCTCCCCTTCGCCTCCCGAGCTCCGCCCACAAAGGGCGTCATCACTGGAGCGACCCAATCGTTCACTGGTGCCAGCAGGAGGCAAGGCTCCTGTGTTGTGGTTCAAACTGGGTTCCACTGGGCCAACCATGGGGTTGGTTCATGTTGGTTCGCCATCTGTTTGCTGAATTCTGATTATGTTTCTATCTTTTTGGGAGTTGCATTGAGTTGCATGGAGTTACTATGATCACAAATCTTGGTGTTCTCCGCCCGCGGGATTTGTCCCTCCCAACCCGCGCCGTCAGCGACACGATCAGTTCACGCCACTCGGCCATCAGAGCCAGACCCAGTTCCATCCTCGGTGTTGCGATGAGCGCCGGATAGCGCCACACGAGGTGAACCCAAAGAACCACTCAAAAAGAGGCCTGTAAAAACCAACAAAAAGCAGAGATACCCTCCGGTAATCAAACATGGCAATTGAAAATCCATCGCTGTTGGAAGCTCACCCGGACTCCCCCATTTTTTACACATAAAACGGTGGTCCACCTTGACCCACTGACATGGCACATCTAAAGAATGCCAACCTAGGATGCCAGGGGATTTGATACCTCCTAAAAAATCATGACCCAGGCAACCGACTACAAAAAACACAAAAAAAAATGCATGCAAATACAAATTCAAGAGCGTTTCTCTAAAGAATGGGGGAGTTCATGTTAGCCACGTAGATGTCACCCTCCTTGAAACACCACATGTTTGTCTTGCACATTTTGTTGGTTGTTTGACGCATCTGTGGTACCAGCGATGGCCGGCGCAAAACAACAGTTTTTACAAATTTCCAAATTCAAAAAGTCAATCAAGTCAGCCTCAAAATGCCCTCTCAAAAAAATCATGACCCAAGATGCCCCGGCCATAGAACAGGGAGTCCATGTTCCCCTCGTAAAAAAACACACCGACTTTCCAATACAAAAAAAAACCCTCTGTGGGACAACCCGGGCCGCCGCATTCTTCAGAGGAAAATCCCAGCGGGATGAAAATCCTCTGTAAATTGATGTTTGAATTGCAAAATGATCTGCCAGTAGGGGATTGTTCATTGCTATGTTTGATTGCCAAAGGCGTGTACACCCACTGCATGACCTGTAAGCCCCAAACGGGGATTATTTCACTTGTCTGAAACCCAGAGGCTGGATGTGTTTGAAAAGTTATATTTTATGCTGCCATCATGCGAATGGAAAGCTTTGGCGCCGAGCATCGTGTGCGCAAATTGCCCTCCCAAACCCAAGGGCCCAAGAGCGTGCACCATGCAGCGGGTGAGGCCTTGAGACTGCTACCACGGCTGGATTGATTGAAGTTGAACTCAATAGTGGATGGCACGCAATTGCCCGCAATTCTGCATGTTCAGGTTTCCAACCCCACGTATTCTAGAATGCCACAGGGCTGTCTGCAACCACATGAGTCTCATCAAGGCTGCATTGTTTTCCGTGTGTCTTTTTACCCTCCCATGATCAACGCCACCAGAAATTCAAGATGGATCCCCCAAAATGCCCAACCGCGGCCATGAAAAGCGCCTTCGACATGCTTCAAACCAAGGTCCACGCTAGAGTTTAGGGTGGCCACACAATGAAGGCCGAGATGCGAAAAGGCACACGTTCAGGAACACGCAGGCGCTGGCCACGGTCGAAGCAGATAGAATAATCCACATGGACCACCTGCAACATGTGGGGCTTGGGCGTTACCCCAAATGGAATTTCAAGCGGGAAAATAATCGCGAATCAACCTGGAGTTTGGGGATATATTTTTAAACAAACCCATGTTGCGGCGCGTCGGTTTTTAAAATTTTCGCACACCCACAAGCCCTTTGCATCTCTTGAGGCGCTTCCTGGTAAGTTGCGGCAAAGTCCCGACATGTTTTGCCCAAACCTTTGCGATTTGATGGTTTGGGCGGAACAGCATCTTTTGGCCCGAAACCTGCGTGCGGCGCGGCTTTATAGTCACCTGACATAATCAAGTCGGAACTATTCCAACCCAAAAATAATGGCAACAAAACGGGCGCCCGCTGCAGTTTGTTGAGCTCGCTTTGCTAGCCCGGACTTCCCATCTCCTGGCAGCATTCGAAATTCCCAAGTCCCTGCTCAGCTCTGTTTCCATTGTCCAAGGCAGTGCCGTGCTGAACCTGGGGGAGAAAAGTAGAAAGATTCCTGCGGCGATAACCTCGCGGGTTTTTTTTGATCAACTCTGCGCATCAACATCCGAGATGACCATGGCTTCCACCCACACATCTCATGGGTTTATGAAGGTGGCGAAGCCTCAAGTTCCAGGATGATATCAAACTTCTCATTATTCTCATTCTTTCGGAGTCACAGGTTTCCAGCGATTTTCTTCCCTGCCAACCGGGAGACACGGGCAAATGTCCAAAGAAGGGTTATTGGATTTCAATATGCGGACTGGCCCGAACCACAATCTTTCTCAGTCACCCTCGTCGTGTCATGATTGCCACTACATCGTCACACCACCTTCCTCTTTCCATACATGTGCATATCTCTATGGATAGATGCCTATCATAAGACCCATGTATAACATTTTAGAACATGTTGCGTCAGATTGCACACCTTGAATTGAACTTTCATTTGAGTCGAGAACCCAAGTCAAGTCTCTCTCTCTCCCTCTCTCTCTGTCAGTCATGACTGTCCACCTGCGCCCGAAGGTGTCCCAAAAAATGCTGCAAAGCCTGAAAATAGGGTTTCAAACCTGGCTATCTATCTCTGATTTGGTGATATAGGTATGCAAACATCTGCCCAGAAGAATGTGAGTGTGTGTGTGCGTGTGTGCGTGTGTGCGTGTGTGCGTGTGTGCGTGTGTGTGTGTGTGTGTGTGTGTGTGTGCGTGTGTGCGTGTGTGTGTGTGTGTGTGTGCGTGTGTGTGCGTGTGCATGTGCCCACGTTTTCTTGAAGTAAGTACCATCCTGCAGTCACTGATGCTATATGCTGAACACGCTGAATCACTGAAGCCAGTATGCAACATTAAATTGGAAAACCACTGGCCAATTGATGTTTGATGAGAATGGTGTTTGATTTTCCACCTGCCATTGCCCTGTGACTCGTATTGCTTCCATCTGGGAATGTCCATGGCTGACAGGCTTCGCAAAGGAACCTACATTGACATCCACACTGTGAGAATGATGAAGACGCTGCAGGGGGCAGATTCCCTTCCAAGCAGCAATCAGACCCCAATCATCCAATTTTGGCCAATTCTTTTTTCATACCTTCCTTTACCAAGGATGTGTGTGAGGTCCTGCCTCTGTAAGGGCCAAATACATTCGAATACACACACCCATTCAACAGAACTCAAATGGTCCTGCCACACAAGTGCGGAAATCCCGCATCCGCATTGATGATGAGAGTTCCCTTACAAGTTGGCCATGCTGACTGTGATATGTCAACATCTTTGAATCGGAATCTCGGTCCCAAGCACACCACTTCCGGGCCCCCACTGGATCCCAATAGATCCCCAAATGCCTCCCCAGTGGTCAAGTCCAAGAGCAGGTTGTCCAGGTGCCGATCTCCCAGACCTATGAGATATCCCAAGATCGAGCTGAAAGCAGTGGACAAGGTGTAGGACCTCTGCCGCAAGAAATGCTCTCCTGACCGTGAAGTCGGCTGACCGACAGGGATACTTTACTTGGGGACATCCGGAAAAATGGGATGGAATATGATGGAATGCCAAGTCGTCCAACATTTCTTGCATTGTCAAGTTGAGGAAAGGGAAAGGATCCCAGCTCATTTTTGGACACCCCTGCTTTTCTTGCCTACTTGTGTGACATGTGTGATTTCATTGCAGCATCCTGATTCCATGTTTTCTGGGCGCCCAGGTTTTCCACCCCCAGCCACTGCAACCCCATCCTGGATGCAGGGAGCTCAACAACAACTCCCGGCTAATGAGGTCCACAGGTGAATCTGCCTGCATTTCTTCGAACGTCCTGCCATGTGTGGGGGACAGAAGTTCGCCAGCTTCATCGACTGCCAAGTAAATACAAGGTTGGAACTAATAGGAAACTAAGGCAGGCCTTAAAGCGTAAATCTGAAAAGCTGCGGCGGATATCAAGAGAGAGTTTGTACAGTAAGTAAGGCTATACCTCCTTTTTTGGAAGCACCTATATCGTCTACCACTTTTCGTTAGCGAGGTCCGAAAAGCATCAAAATTGTAGGGTCTCATCTGTTTCATTCCATCAGGCCTGCGAAGCGCTTCAAGAGGCCAGTGCTTCCGTGGGTTGTTGACATCCGAGTCCATCGCCCTGAGGTGAAGGAATGGAACACCAGTTGTGGGAATGGTAGATGAGTATGATTTAATGGCTTCGATGCGTACGAATCCTTGGAGAATATATGAGGATGCAGGTGACTAAACTTACTTCTCACTATTTCAAGAGCAACTTCTGCGGCTAGGCAGCTAAATCGACCCCCCAGCCTGGATGGTTTAGCAACACAAGAATCTTGAAGTTGCAAGAGCTCTGAAATGCTCCAATTGTTTGGATTTTATCAAGGTGCCAGGGTCAAAACATGTTTTTTTTGCTTTGCAGTCATCCCACCGATTAGTAGGAATTACTTCTAATGGCTAGATCAACCCCCATTGGTGGATTGAAGACCCCCATCATTAGGGTATACCTGCTCCAACTGATCTGGGTTTGTCTGAAAATAGGGTACCCCTAAATCCATTGGTTAATCATCAGAATCCTTAGCAAAATAGCCATTTGGGGGTCATACCCCATGTTCAGAGACACCCAAACATCATATTGTATTTGTGTAAATTCTTGAATAAATATGTGTATATAAATAAATAAATATATATATATATACATATATATATATATATACATATATATATATATATATTTGTGTGTATATGTGTGTGTGTGTGTGTGTGTAATGTTTAGAAAATATGATAATAAGAATTCTAATAATCCACTACATCCCAGCTGTAAAAATATCCAAATTGTCTTCCCATGATACTATTGCCAGTGCATTTCACTTAACATACCCAATTTCCTTTCTCAATTGGTTAAAGTCATAGTTAAATCCCTAGTTTTTGATAGTTCACTTCCCATGACTAGTTCACTTCCCATAAATAGTTCGCCTCCCATAGTTCACCTCCCATAAATAGTTCATTTCCCATATATAGTTCACTTCCCATATATCATATTGTTAAACAATGATTTTAACCCAATGATATCGATATCCTTCGTGATACCCTCCAGTAAACTAAGATAGCTATTGAAAATGGCCATTTATAGTTGATTTTCCCATCAAAAATGGTGATTGTCCATAGTTATGTTAGGCAATACCAGAGGGTATCCCCAGTGATTCCCCAGTGTCTTTCCAACAGCTCCCCCGTTTCGACACGCCTGAGATGGATCTGGATTTTCCGATGCCACAGGTCCGCCGAGGCCAGCGCCTCGACCACCGAGGTCCATTTGGGAATGGTTGGAATCCACCTATTTATGGTGATTTTGGGGATGGTTTATGGCTTTGTTTGACCCACATTATCTGGAAACCTGAAAAAATGATGGAGGAAACATCGAATCGTTCACTCCCATCCTGGAAAGACTTGTTTCCATCCTTTTTGGGGGGTGTACTATAATGTGGTGACCATCCCCAATGTAAGAATAAATGGGTGGTATAGACCATCCGCGAATAGTAGGCGTATTGTTGGGTTTACATGTGTTTACTACATTAAAGGGGTGCTGACAAATTGACAGATCCCACAAAAAAATCAAGGCACAGGGAACCAAGAATGTGAATGTTAATCTCATGGAGAAGTTTCAGGTGTTTCTAAACAAGTCGAGATGCAAAACAACACCATAGGATCCAGCTAGTTTCACTGGCAGTCTATGATGGAGACTATCTAGTGGCTAACCCCTGGACCGCCATGGCATCCCACCTTGGGCTTCTCGGACCCATCGTCCCCGTGCTTCTGGGAAGCCTCGCAGTGATGGGGCAGATCATGGGCAGATGTCGCTCTTTTTCTGCAGTTTTCTCCAGTAAATTTCACATGGCTAACTTGAAATTCACCAAGTTCAAAGACAAAAATCATCACTCTCCAAGTCTCTTCCAATACTTCTAACCCAGTTTGGAAAAATAGAAACACCCAGTTCGAAAACAGACAATCATAATTTTGCCATGTTTTCCCACCCTTCTGCCAAATGAATCCGTATGTTCCATCATTCTTCCATCAATTGTCCATCATCAAAAATTGGGAAAACATAATTTTCCACATATACATCTTCCCTATATATCCATATATTGTGTCCATCATTTTTCCAGCATTTTGTCCATCATTCTTCCAGCATCCCCGGGTTGATTTTCCCATGTTTTTCCAGCAGAAAACACCGCTCACCTGTCGTCGCTGCTTGTGGATCACGAACAACGGCACGGCGCTGACCCAGCGAATGAGGCCCGCCCTAACAGCGAATCGTGGGCTGGCACATCAACGCTGATACCCGCTGGTCATCTGTTGCATGAGGGAAACATGTCTAGGGCGAGAGTTGTTGATCGGAGTTCAAACAGCGACATCTGTGGCAGCCTAATCTGGCCAGACTTGTTGATCTCACTCTTGAAAATGCCCATCATATCTCTTCCAAAAAACCATGTGTCACTAAACAAGTTTTCTCGAAAATCATCTAAAATCCATGTTTTCATGGTTTTCCCAGATATTTCTCCCACCCAAAAACATCCGACCGTTTTCCACCCCAAAACCCGCCGGACTCCCAGGGCCCCCACCTGGGCGCAATGGGCACCACATCGTAGCCGCGGCAGCGGAACTGGGCGGAACCCTTGGGGCCCAGCACCTCCAAGGCCTTACAGGCGGAGGTCTCCACCACCGCATTGGCCTTGGCGATGGATGGGGAAAGGGGGGTAAGTGGTTTACCCTCTCAGCAATCAAACATGGCAATGGAAAATCCACCATTTATAGATGATTTTGCCTAAAACCTCCACTTATAGGGGATTTCCAATTGCCACGTTTGATTACCGGAGGGTATCCCATCATTTATAGGGTTTCAACTTTCAACCATCCTTTTGGTGGTGGGGAATTTCGCAACCATCCACAGCATGTCTGGAAAGTTCCTGGGATCTTGGGTGATGATTTGTTTCTGTTTTTTCATAGGTGAATCGGATTTTGGTTCTTGACTTGGGTGATATATAAAGCTGATCATTTATGCAATTCAATGGATGAGTGTAGAAATATCTACAGACGTGGACGTGGCTGTAGGTCAACAGACCCTCTGGTAATCAAACATGGCAATGGAAAATCCACCGTTTAGAGATTCTGTCCATTGATTTTCCCAGCTATAAGCCTTCATTTATAAGAGATTTCCCATTGCCATGCTTGATTGAAGGTAGATGGATTCGAATCCCCCATTGTTGATTGTGAAATCCCATTAAAACTCCAATAAGCCCCATTGAATCCCATTAGAACTGATCCAGATTGGCTCCCGTCAGATCCGTCCCGCTGCCGCTGCTTCCTGGAAGAGCAGACCCCCTGTTCAAAACCTTGGTGACCTTCTGCCAAAATGGCTGCCATTTGGATGTTCGTTCCAATATATATATTATGCGGACCTCCTCAAAAAAGAGAGAAAAGGAATGTATCACTATTCTACTGAGAATCTACTTTTCTGCCTTTTCGGGGCTTAGTATGATAGCCTTTGACCCGCAAAAAAGCATTGAACGCAGCCTCGGTGCCATGCGCAGCAGTTGCATAATGCGCCCATCCAGTCGCAAGTCATCACGCCCCTTCAGCAGGAAGCTGTGCCAACTGCCATCCTGCGCTTCCTTGGTGCGGTCGTCTGCGTGCCAAGATTTTGAAAAGAAAAACGATGCACTTTGTGAATAGATGTGCAGGTATGTGTATAGATACGCACATATAATCATATTATATATGATTATACATGTATATTGTGGTGTGGATGTGTGTGTGTGTGTACATATCTGCATGTACATATGTGTATGTCTATGCCTTTGTGTGTATGTTTGTCCATGTGCAAAGTCTATAGGTCTACATCAAGCCGCCTGGCTGATTCAAGTCACATCTGGCCTGCGGCCCAGCTGCGAAGTCCAATTTCTTGGGCTTCGTCTTGGTGGACAGAAGCTGCACCTCGTCAGTTCCAAGCTTGGCAATGGAACAATGTAGGAACATCATCTGCACAGGAATTCCATTGCCATATTTAGAAAAAAATTGAGACTTTACATTAATTTTGAAAGTCTGAGTCCAATCTATACTTATCTATATTTCATGGTAGATCATCTGGACATTATCTGGACATAGTACATTGTCCAATTCCCATCTTACATACCAGAGCATGCCCCTAAAATGTTGAGAGCTCGAACTCCTTGGAGTAAAAACGACTGCCCCACTGACCCCGCTGACCCTCGGCCCCAAGGCGCGTTTTGGGAGGCGCGCACCAAGCGCATGAGGCGACCCTCGCCATGGACCACCTCGATGGGGAGGATGATCTCCTGATCTCCCTTGAACCTTGGCCAAACCCTTGTGGATGCCGGGTTTCTGACTTGGGAATTGGTGCCTTTGGGAAGTGGAATCCCTGAGTGTCACAGTTTGAAACGGGAAGAATGAGTGGAACATTCTTCATCCAATCTCATGCAATCTATATTATCTCTCTGTTGGCATCATCTATCACCTCTGGCAACCCTGTGCCACTGATACTCCAGACTACAAGGAACCTACCCCCCGATCCCAGCCCAATCCCAGCTGATGGCCAGAAGGCATTTCCAGAAGCTCCGGAGACAGATCCGCCAATGGCACGCTGGAGTGCGAAAATTTCCCGCAGGTGTTTTGCAGTAAGTGGAGGTGTGCCAACAGGCTCCTGCAGCTGAAATCCATCAGGAAAATTATCGGAAGGTGGGGAGGGACCCACCTTCCATCAAGACTGGCCTAGATTTATTTTTTTCCAGATTCCAAGGCGTGGTCCTTGGAGTGAGTTTCTATCAAAAACTTCCAGGTCAAGTAGGCATCCGCCAGTCTAGATGCTTGAATTCCCCATCCTGGCTGCAGCTCCCCCCATGCCTCTGTAGCTCAGGAAGGCCAGTAGTGGGAGGTCTGGACAGATACTGCTTGTGCTGGTAGACCATCCTGCCCAGATGGCGCCGAGGACTGGCGGAAACAACACGATAGGTGCGCTGAACCACCAAGTTCTGCATCGAAAATTTACGGTGGAAATGGGAATGGGGTCAGACTTGTCCGCCCCTTTTTCTATGGATATTTGAAGGTTAAAGTTGGTAAATATTTAGTAAATGTGTCAATTCCTGGAATACCCAGGCTTGTCACAGCAAAACAACGAGTGTAGTTGCAAATGTTCATCCCCAAGATGTGACCTGCGCAAGGGCGGCAGGAAGAGCTGAAGGAAGCGCCGAGCATAGGTGGATTGCAAGGAGGGCGCGCAGCCCATCAGCCCCAAGACCTGGAAGAGGGTGGTGGCAGATGGTTTATCCCCAGCAAATCACGATCAAAAGCTGGAGTATTGGGTCATCATATTGCAGTCATATTGGGTCCCAAAATGGGTGATGTTGTGATGGTCGTGGCCCCTTCAGGCCCCTCCATCTGGTTGAAACCCGGTGCCTCAGCTTCCGTGCTGGGTGGCCGCGGCCGTTCCAAGTCCAAGGATTCCAGCAGTGACATCAGCGGCGCCAGCAACAGGGGCACCGCGCTCACCATCTGGCACCCATAGATCCAGGGCTAGAAGCCAAGGGAAAAAATGTGGGTTTGTCTGAAAATAGGGTACCCCTACAACCAATGGCTAATAATCATTATCCCTTTTTAATGGCTATAATTGGGAATATACCCTATTTTCAGACACACCCATGTGGTGTTGTGGGGTGGGAAGTTTTTGACTTCCAGTATTATGACACTTCCAGCACGGTTAACACAGCTTTGAGAGTCATTGCTTTCTGAGCTGCGGCCAGTCACCACTTTATGCCTTGCGGGTTAGTAACTAGTCCAATCCAATATGGTTGGTTTCAGGCACTAGATCTGCACGCCTCTTCAGGGTTCTTGGGTGCCAAGAAGGTCTCAGCGAACTGCAGAACGCGCGCACAGACCTGCAAGAGAAAAACCCTCCATGGCGAGCCCCAACAACCATCCCTCGATGGCCCTCAATGTTCATCACCAAATATTGTTCAGAAAAAAGGTCGCACATTTCCAAAACAGCTCCAGTTCCCAAGGTTGGCACCTCATCCACTGGAATGGCCATGGCATTCAACGCCACCGAAAAGCGTCGCGCCGACAACAAGAGGTTCGGATGCAGCCGCTGGACCACGCCCAGCGCCTGGGTAGGTAGGGGATTTGTAGATGTATTATGCCTCTTTTCTGTGCAACCGGTTACCCTCTGGTAAACTAACATAACTATGGAAAATCACCATTGTTAATGGGAAAATCAACTGATACCAGCCATGAAAACTAAGCACTTCCACAGTGGGACGGTCATCCAGCAGGCTCTGCCTTCTCCGGTTCCGCCGCCAAGGCAGGGAACAGGGCCAGGTGCGGCGTCGCTTCGGCCACGCGCTCGAAGAGGCCTGTGGCCACGTTCGCCACGTCGCGCTCCGAGTGACTTGGACCTTGCCACATTCGAAACATGGAGGTCTCCGATCAACGGGGGAGGGAAAAAAAGGGGCCCGGATTTTTTTTAGGAATTTTGTGTGTTTTTTTTTGGGATTTTTTTGTGTTTTTCCGTCTGGGGCACTTTTCCTTGCTTTTTGCAGCAGTTTNAAAATCTCTCATGTGCGCTCTTCATCTTTGTTTTCAATGTGTTTCATTGCTTCTTTCCATGGTTTTCATTGATTTTTCCATTGTTTTCATTGCTTTTTCTCTGGTTTTCATTGATTTTTCCATGGTTTTCATTGATTTTTCCATGGTTTTCATTGTTTTTCCATGGTTTTCATTGATTTTTCCATGGTTTTCATTGATTTTTCCATTGTTTTCATTGTTTTTTCCATGGTGTTCATTGATTTTTCCATGGTTTTCATTGATTTTTCTATTGTCTTCATTGTTTTTTCCATGGTTTTCATTGATTTTTCCATGGTTTTCATTGATTTTTCCATTGTTTTCATTGTTTTTTCCATGGTTTTCATTGATTTTTCCATGGTTTTCATTGATTTTTCCATTGTCTTCATTTATTTTTCCATGGTTTTCATTGAATTTTTCATGATATTCAGGGTGCGCATATACTGCACAACATGTATCTTGTGAACATATAGAATGTAGGTTGAGGCAAA
>BGPT01000100.1:100383-160383 GCA_003297045.1 Symbiodinium sp. clade C Y103
ACAAAAGCCACAAAAGCCACAAAAGCCAAGAAGCCACAAGCCAAAGCAGCTACAGACCTAAAAACACACAAAATTCCTAAAAAAAACACACAAAATTCCTAAAAAAAATGGCATATATATATATATATGAATATATATATATATATATATTCATATATATATATATTCAAATATATATATATATATATGAATATATATATATATACTCTATATAACTGTATATATAGCAAATACAAATATATACATGTATTGTAATATTGTACATTATTGTAGAATATGACAGTAACCATAGTTTACAACCATAGTTACGACCATAGTTCCAACATGTTTCAACCATACTAACGTCTAGTAACCATAGGTATACCCACACTTCTGGGGCAAATCCACTTCGAGGACTCACTAAGCAGTGTCAGTAATGGCCAAGTCTACGTCGGATGAAATTTCAGGGTACCCCTGGCAATTGAACCTGGCTGGCTGGAAAAGTACCATCTTCATCGTGCGGAAAGGATTGACAAAATGGATACCCTCTGGTAATCAAACGTGGCTGGCTGGAAAATCCCCTATAAACGGAAATGTTCTGCGAATTTATCATCCATTTATAAATGGGTGATTTTCAATTGCCACGTTTGATTCCCAGAGGGTATCAATGGGACATGTTCCATTGTTGTAGTTTGAGTACATGATGGTACTTCAATTTACTGATCTGGGGCGCCACAGGAAAGGAAGCAACTTCCCAGCCAATTCCCAAAATGGTGAATTTTCCAATGGGAAATACAGCCGTGCTTGCACACAATGACTGGCAGATTGACGGCAATTGCAGGACATTCAACGTGGACTCTTACATAAGCATTGAACAAAAACGACTTGTGCCATCCCATTCAGTTTGTTTAAAAATTGGTCCCCCAAAAAAAGTTTAGCATCCTTTTCCCACAGAAAAAAACTGCCACTAATGGGGGGCCTAGATCCTCAACTTTCAGACCACATGCTTGATGAATAGGCCGTTCCAGGACCATCGTCTCCATATTAGGCTGGAATGGTTGCTTACGGTCTTCCCATGAAGATGATTATCCCCGTGAAATCGGGAAAAAAACACCGGCGCATGTAACGTGAGGTCTGCCAGTGACTATAAAGGCTCAGAAAGGTTTCATGCTATGGATTATCCACCTGGTGTCTTGGTGAACCGGTGTTTTCCATATTTTTTGATAAACAAACACGAATTGATTCATCGCCTTCCCAACTAAAACGGTCTGATAAATCGGCAGATTTCATCAAATCCATCCAGGGTCATCTTTCACCTCGATCACCTCTCCACTGCAGCTGGCATGGCCTCACCTGAGCTCCTTGTGACCTCCTTCCTTCCAGAGACGAATGCCTCGCAGAATGCCTTTCTTGCGACTAGATATCCGAAGAAAATATGGTTGGTGCAGAACAAAAATGACAACATATATACACATATCACATGTCGCTTCCATGTGAAAAATCACGCTGCGGACCTCAAATCAGGGCCCTGCAGCCCTCCAAGTTTTTCGTATGAATTGCTGGTCACCAGCTTGACCACATTGTTGTCTCACTGCTTGTAAAACAGTGGGACCAGTCCCACATGGCATCGACCTCCGCAGACATGGCATCGACCTTCTCTTGTACCGGTCGAAGGCCGGCCTGCGCAAAAACCACAACCGCATGACCACCACTGGCTCAGCAATGAGCCCAGGCCCAAGAACGAATGACCACTAATCTGACGGAAATCTGAATTTGAAATCTTAAAATCCTCTCCATGTTGTTGTTGTTGTTGTCTCATGCGATTTCCCATGGCGCCATCCGCCGGAAACACCCCGCACCACGGATCTCGCCAAGGATCGTCTCATCAGCGTACAACTTGTCCAGTCCTTCCGGTCGAATCACCTGCGGCCACGGGACGCTTTGCGGCGGAGCAAGTGTGGTATCCATTTCATGGGGGTTATCGGATCTGGATATAGGGATACAACCAATATGTCTATGCTCCATGGGTATCTGTATGAGTTGCCGTATATCCGTTGTATTAGTTGCATTTAATGTGGATACAACCAATAATATATATAGTTAATTAAGGGAGTCCCCTCCCATAATTAAAGGATATGAATCAAACATTACATAATGGCATCGATTTGTTTTTCCCATTCATATCAAAAAATAACAATATCCCCAAACACCCCCAAACGAAACCCATGGTTTTGTAGGGGATAGACACTTGGGACCAAACAATGGGGAAATTTAATACTAGGTGCGGATTGGTAGATCAAAGCCACTTGTTTTCCTCACCCTTGCAGACGCTATCGTCGGCTGAACTCCGTACAAATCCTTCTCCAGACCAGATATGAATGNGGGCTGACACTCGTTATCTTGGACCCAAAGATTCTGGTGAAGGAAAGTCAATGAGCTAACACAAGAGTTGTGAGTACGAATGGCACAAGAAATTGTCATGGCCCCCGCCCCCGGGCAGCTGATTCCCGTCTTCCAAGGCTTCGAGTCCGAGTTTCTTCCTTCTCTTGGCAGATTTCATTTCAGGGTCTTCAACAATTTTCCACCGGTGACCTAACTGGTAAAACTTGTTCAACTGGTGCTGTTCATTGTCCTTTGTCAAAGAGTTTGCGAGTTGAGCATCGGAATGCACCCATCTCAACGCCAGTTGGGTTTCTTCAATTCCTTGTTTGAGCCCTAGCATTTCCAAAGAAACTCTTCTCTCCGGGCCTTTAGGAACATAGACTTCAGTGTGCAGTTTATCATACACATTGGTGCTATCTGTCACAAGAACAGATGGGATTTGCGCCACTTGTGCTCCTGTGTGTCGTACGCGCACGACCCCACCCCTCATTTCAAACAGCTGAAGCCTTACTGCATACAACACATCCTCGCAATCTATGGCTGCCAAACTCTCCGAAGCACCTGGACTTCGGCATTGTCTCTGGATTTTACTGGAAGCCCAGTAAACTGGAGAAACCTTACACAACTCCCCTGAAAGCAGGTTCAGTGATGTGAGACCCACGAAAATCCCTTGAGTGCTCTTTCCATCCTTGCGGTTCTGACATGCAGCGTCAGCCCAGCCAGCAACCAAAGTTTTATCCAAAGGAATTCCCCCATGAACAATCATTTTGTGATCTTTATGGGATTTGACCTGATACACCAACTTGTTCACTTCCAACATTGTTTGAACCGTACTCGTAGTGACTTGTGACAAAAGAAGGCTCACTGCAGCTGACACATGAGGACATGACTGTTGTGCACACCATGACAAACCACCCAAAACCGCTCTCAACCGTGTTTTGTCTCGTTCGTTTGTTTCCACGTTTGGATGTTTCCTACGCTCTGAAGACACCGATATCTCCTGTAGATCTTCGATGTATTGTCTTTGAGACAATTCAAACCCCTTGTCCTGAGTTCGCTTGACATGCACCCCACACTGAGTAAACTCATTTAATTACCATGAGCCCCACTTGAACTTACTCTTGATTTGATCACACAAACCCTTCCAAATGGGACAGTCCTGGGAACCGCTAAACAAAAAGTCATCCACATGGCCTGAGATCAGACCAATCAATCGGTCCTGGTGCACATACTTGAAGCAGCATGGGTCGGTGACACATCGTGTGAAGCCAATTGACGTGAGGTAATCAGAAACAGTAAGGAACCACTCTAAAGGAGCATCCACGAGGCCATAACAGGCCTTGCGCAAACGAGTCACTGATGACTCCGGAATTTTCATTCCGGCACAGATCTCTGGTGTGGGAATCACAAACGCTTCCCCTGGGTACTCTCGGCCCTGTAAAAAGGCTCCACTGACATCACCTTTGGAAACACTCCAACCCAAGGCCGCAGCAATGGCCAAAAAGATTTGTCTCGTAGTCCTACTCATAGTAGGTGCATGAGTTTGTCGATACTCATACATCGGGTCCAGAAATCCCAAAATCACACACCTCGCTTTCGCAGTCTTGTTGTTTTGGTCGTCTCGTTTCCACGTTAAAACCCATCTCATACGCATCGCCATGTGTTTTGGTGGCTCTGCTGCCAGAAACTTTTTGACCTCACATTGTTTTGCGTCTTGCATTTCCTGATATTCTTGTTCATTCAAGTGTTTTTCATTCACCTCAATAGTTTTCCGTTTCAAATTGGAAACCAAAAAGGAAGAAAACTTCTCAACCATAAACTGTTTACCCCGTTTAGATTCAGGAACATCAATAGCGATTTCAACAGCAGCATCTGACTGATTCCAAAAACAGTGAAAAGAATCCTGTTGAGGGTCTCTAGAGATTTCCGTAGATTGAGGGTCTCTAGAAATCCCAGTCAAATCCCCTTCTTGGCTTGGAGGTTCCCCAACCAAATCCCCATCCGCTTCAACTCCCATTGGGTTATCCCGTTCAACTGTTGGGGGTGGCGGCCTGGCAGGCTGAGATGGACCTGGTGATTCTGGGACATGTCTCTTTCCCCAAACACGCAAAGGGGGTTTTGGAGGAACCGGTCTCATTGGGACTTGCTCTTCATCCACCGCACGTTCCCATTCCATATCATCAGGAATTTCTCTTGACACATCATCAAATTGACGGGGACCCAAATCATCCATCAGTTTGGTCATCGTCCATGGCAAATCAGGGGGATTCTGAAGCTCCTCAAAACATTGTTCACGAACAGAAGCCCTACGCAATTGTTGGGGGGCGGTTTTGAGAAGGCGGTTACCCCTGATAACCCAAATGATAGACCCCGGTCGATAATTGCCCTGATCATCCACTCTGGTCTCGGTGGCCAAGACTCGCGCTGGACCTGTGAAGCCACCTGACTTGGCACTGTTTGCTGGTCCTTTGGATTGCACTCGCCACACAAACACAAGATCACCTGGAGTGAAGACCTCTTGCCGATAGCTCCGTGTGTTTTTAGCTCGACGGATCCTCGCGTTGAACACCCACTCTTGGAATGCCATTTCAGCAGTCTTCATGCGCTCTAAGTTCCTAGGCACTTCACCATCGCTGTTTTCACACAAAACCCTAGGCAAGTCTTTGATATTGCTGACATGCAGTCTCCCAGAGTGATCAGGAGTTTTCCCCAAAGCATGTTGGGCCGGTGAATAACCCCTTACAATTTCCCGTTCGTTTTCAACCCTGATGGATTCTGACAAAGCTTCATGAACATCAAGTGTAGGATCAGCAGCCACCAATCTACTCATGACATGTTTGGTGCTTTGAATGGACCTTTCCGCCAAACTGTTTTGCCAATGGGCTTCCGCCGGAATCAAATCCACCTCTATCCCCAAACCATTAAAATAGTTGGTGACTTCCTCAGACCGCAGGGCACCCGCAGGATCAACACGAATTTTGTCAGGATTTCCAAAGACCGGTTTCCAATGTTGACGAAAGAAATCAATGAGATCCAAACCCTTGACACTGTTCGAACCCTCACAAACCACTTTTCCCAATCGAAATCTACTACCTTCATCAACAACCATCAAAAACTGGTACTGTTTCCCAGACACCGGATGTCTCCAATGAGCAGCGTCCGCTTGAAGTGATTGCCACTTTGGCGGAAGTGGTTCCAAGTGGACTCTTGGCCGAGGCACATGACGTTGTTGTTCTTGACAAATCGCACAAGTAAACTGTTTGGCCAGTTCCACGATTCTGGGGTCAGTCTTTCGAATTTCTAACGCCCTAACCATGTGTTCAATCGGGCCGTGACCAGTGTTCCTGTGAATCATGCCCAACTGTTTCAAACATCGTTGTTTTTCTTCCTCTGTCAAAGGTGGAAGCTGGGAATCTTCATTGACCCAACTGAAAGACTCCGATTGAGCTATGCGCTTCTCACAAACGTTGCATAACACCTCACTTTTGGGATGATGGATCTCACCACAAGAACATTCCTGACTATACCCATGAAATTGGCTAGGACCCCCATTTTCTCCCATGAGCTCAGCTGTCAGTCCTTGCCGCGTGCGAAGTCATCAGTGTAGTATGCACTTTCCTTGGTCAACTTTCCTTGGCACTTGACATGTGGACCTGAACACCGACATGGCAACTCCATGGCTCTAGCTAAACCCTCATGAGTAGTTGCTAATTTCCAACCTTTTTGCAACAAGCCTTTACTCTTGGGGTCCCTCAAGCCCACACGACAACCCTTGGTCACGACCATGTAAGGATTATACCTTTGGAAAACCCTTTGAACCATTGGCAGACGCCATGCGTCACATGTCTCGGACCACTCCCACGTGCATGGTATGCCAAGCTGACAACAGTGTGAATATATCACCAGACCGCCTACATACTGACGCATGCAATTGGCTCTCTTCTGTTTGAGTTCCTCTCGTTGTTCATCACTCTTTTGATTGATGTTTTGTAACCTAGAGAAAGGACCACATTCCAAGCTCAGCCAGACATGACTTGGCCGTTCCTTTTCAATTCGTTCCATGACTGAGCGGACAGCTTTGTTAGTGGACAAATCATATCCATTCCAAAATGCCAATCGATGTGCGCTGCTCTCTCTTTCTGCCTGTTTCCGCATCTCGTTGGTGAGCCGGCTAGATGGTCCGCATGCTAGCTCAAACAAGATCGGCCGCTCATAGTGTACAAGATTCATGAATTGATCAGGTGTGGCTCGTTCCGCCACTTGACACAAATAGTCTACACGGGAGGAGTCAAGTTCTCCCGAGACACCAAGTTCACCAAGCCAGAGACCCTGATCAACATCGCTCTGCTGCGCATCAGCAGGAGCTACTGATCGGCTGAATCCGTCATCTGCTCCCATTCGCTCGAAGTATTCCCTTCCTTTGATCCCGTGGCCATCTTGCGACGACCCTGTTGGCCATCTTTGATCTCCTTGAGTTCCGCCGACATCTGTTGCACACTCTTGGCCAGGATTCGGACCGTGTCCGTCAAATGGTCCTTGCTGCTGGAAGCCTTGTTCTTGTTGAACTGAGGTAACTTCGGCACCGGGTTCGATGGCGTAGGAGACACTTCGAGCCACTTCAGGAATCGCTCCATCTTCGGAGACACTGGGCCCTCCTTGGATTGCTTCATTGCCCACTCCACATAGTCCGGATGGTTCTGCTGCACCTCCTCGTAAGACAGGTGTGAGTATTGGCCGAACCCCAAGAAGTCCTTGTGGTGGCCCGGTGTCATCTGGTAGGCTCTGGTGAGAGCCTTGAGCTTCAACTGGCTGATGTCCTCCTGGCCGCTGATGCGCATGCCCAGAGTGCCCGTCATGAAATTCTGAATGTCGGACTTGCGACGAGCCACCTTGTTGATCTGAATCTCCATCTCGCGGAGAGGTGAAATCTCCTTTGGAGCCGGGTTCATGATCTCTTCTCCCTCCAGTTCTACCAAACGCAACTGACATTGCGTCTTTCCCCATGACTTCGGCGCTTGTTCTCCATGTTGAGTCAACAGGCGCTCCTTGAGCTCCACAAGACTCAAACGACCGAGAGACATGACTAACTGGAAGGTCGGTCGGTGACTGATCAGCTGGCACGTGGTGACCCTTAGTGTTCACAGAAAATGGCTGCGGACAGGCATCATGAGTGTTCACAGAAAATGGCTGCGGACAGGCATCATGTGAACATGAACATGCAGTAAAGTCCTGGCACAATTTGACAACTTCAGCTCCAGTGACCCTTTTCATAGATCTTTGAACTGCATTGGCATTGACTGACAGGCACTTCCTGTCTAAACCTTGGTTTGACGAGGTTGCAAACGACATGCATGAAGGCACATGTGGTGTGTTCTCATGTGTGTCAGTGTGCACGCGGGGGGGGAATTCGGGGTCATGTCTATGTGTTGCCGGACTCTGGTTCCCGACCAGTGCTGCCTTTCCTACAGACTCTTGCCCCTTGGACGGTTCACAACTTTCCGAAGACATTATCCTACCTTGATCACCACCCTCAGATTCGTACTCACAACATCCTGCAATCATTTCGCCCTTTCTTCCTGCGGCAGGCTCACAAGAAGAAAGGAGTTGTCCCTATAAATAGGCCTTCAAAGAGGGCACCGGTTGGGTCACATGAGATGCCCGTGCAAATGCATCCTCTGTCAGAGGAAAGACCTGGTGCCCGGCCGACGTGCGCTCCAAATGAATTACCTGATTGTCGCTGACATTTCGGAAAACAGCGAGATCAGCTTCGAAATCGATGATAGCCCCCAGCTTTCTTAGTGACTGCACTGACAGCAAGACTGGGGCTTCGCCGCAGTCCAAAGCATGTACTTTTAACACACTCTCTTTGCCGGCCATTGGAACACTTAGACTTGCTGTTGAGGCACATCGATCGCGACTACTATTGCCAAAACCAAAACTAGGTCTATCGGACATGTCGAGAGCTTTGAGACCATCAGTACCACGTTTCTTCTCATTCAGTTCCAGGATCTGAGACAAAGCATGAACAGAGCCTATGGACTGAGTGGCACCACCGTCAATCACAGCTTTTCCTTGACGAACTACATCCGCAGTAGACAAGTATGACTCATCATCTGGCACCTGACCTATCTCACACGTGCCGCTGACAACCATGCTGTGATGATCCAGAGGTTCCGTCAGAAAAACAAAAGGAGCCTCTTCCTGAACTGACGCCAAGTTGGCGCGAGGCTGTTCTCGATCTTTCGGCTTCTCAGGGCAGTTGGCAATCTTGTGGGGGCCACCGCAGCGGAAGCACTTCATGGGCTTGACACCTGAGTAGCTGCCACTTGCCATTGACGAAGACTCCTTGGGACGCACAGGATAAAACTGACGTGCCGTCCGGACTGCATGCTGTCGAGCCCTGGCATCTTTCAGAGTTCTCCTGGCTTCTTGAATTGCCGCACATGCTTCATGCATGATCTCCTGCTCGGTCGCCATGGCTGCGATCTCCTCCGCCGAGTAGCCCTCAGACTCAAGGTGATCGGGATCCCAATCACCTAGCCACGCATGTTCTTCCTCATCACCATAGAGCTCAGCCACATTGGCTTGGTACTTGCCCTTCTCCTGATCCCTTTTCTTCAGATCGTGATCACCCCAATGTTTCCTGAGCACCTCCTCCACAGCTCTGACACTGAAGTCCCCACGAAGCTCAGCTTGCAGCACATTCCGCTCCATGACATCCAGGCCAGAATCCACAAACAGATACCACCCCTGAATAAAATCAGGAATGATCTCTGGCAGTGAACTCTTTGACCATTCCGTGGTGTCTGCGGCAGAATGTGCTGCACGCCGATGCCAGTCATCATTCCAGTCCCACCAATGCCCATAGCGGTACCCGCTGTTGTACCACCAGTCGGTCTGCTGACTCTGCTGTGAAGTCGCCGGTCCCGTTGCCGAAGACTGATCCTCTGATTCTTCCACCTCCTGCTCATCAGCATCATACCATTGCTCCCAGGACTGATCATCTCCTGAAGATGATACTGTATATCCAGTACCTTGGGTTGCCTGACGGCTGCTTGAACTGGTTCTCGAAGCATTGGGATTCAACTCCTTCTGATACCTGGCCATCGACTGCTGTGCTCGTGTGTAGGCCTCGGCCTTCCGGGTCACATAGTCACTCATGCTCTCTCCTCTGTGTCGTCGAGTCCCTTTGAAGTATTTCATCAACAACTCGGACATCTCTGGAACTTTCGGTTGGCCTCTCTCGGCCCTCAAAGCTTCTATGAGTCGTCTGACACCACCATCATAGGACAGCCAGTCTGCTGGCCTCCCTATGAGCACCCTCTTGGCAGGGCCACGCAACTCGTGGGCTATGCGAGGTCCGCAGAGATACCGTTTCTCCATGACTATGGTCTGTTCATAGCGAAGACATGCCTCCGTGAACTCGTCCAACAAGGCTGGTTCTCCATTCCAAATCGGAATACCATCACGATTCCTCGGAATCGCACCATCCAATCCAGAAGACTCCCCTCGGCCATGCAGAGGAGAATACATCGCTTCTGAGCCCGCAGGCTCCGCTACCATGCGGATTGGTAGATCAAAGCCACTTGTTTTCCTCACCCTTGCAGACGCTATCGTCGGCTGAACTCCGTACAAATCCTTCTCCAGACCAGATATGAATGNTGCGGATTGGTAGATCAAAGCCACTTGTTTTCCTCACCCTTGCAGACGCTATCGTCGGCTGAACTCCGTACAAATCCTTCTCCAGACCAGATATGAATGATTGAGCTCCCAATAGTGATTTTGGTGAAATGGCGTAAGCAAGATCGGAATTGTCACAGGTGGGGGCTGACACTCGTTATCTTGGACCCAAAGATTCTGGTGAAGGAAAGTCAATGAGCTAACACAAGAGTTGTGAGTACGAATGGCACAAGAAATTGTCANGGGGCTGACACTCGTTATCTTGGACCCAAAGATTCTGGTGAAGGAAAGTCAATGAGCTAACACAAGAGTTGTGAGTACGAATGGCACAAGAAATTGTCACTAGGGGGAGGGGATCCATGCAGCATATGGGAAACCCAAAACTGGCGATTGGGATTCACATGGACTTCCAAGTAAAGATCGGGGGGATTAGACATAGAAAGATCATACACATGAATAAAACTGACAAACATGGATGAAACACCTAAAATTAGGGAGAACTCACCCACCGCCTACACACACACATATATATATATATGAGTAATTATAAGTATATGTGTATATATATATATATATAAATTTAATGAAATGGAACGGAAGAAGTAAACGTTTGGATACCCTGTGGTATCCAAACAAACATGGCAATGAAAACATCATCCATTTGGCGCTTCAAGGAGACCGGCTGAGAGGGCCCATGGATTCAATGGATACGTGGCATGGATAGATTTCGTTGTTTCTGGACCTCATCGTATTTTCTTTTCTTAAGGATGTGGCATAACGACAGGAAACTTCCGAGAAACACTTCTCTATTGCGGGCATCTCAAAGTTCTGTGAAAGAGGTGTCTTGAATCAAGGGGGCGTCACGAGAAAGAGATTGACATCCATGGGACATGTGCAGCAACTGCCAAGTGTACAGCCCAGTTTTCCGGCTCAACGAAAACAGATTTGTGCACCTGAGTCTTCGGATGGTAAACGAGCACAGGGAAAAGCAAAGTTTGTTCACAGACAAGAAGTGCTTCAGAGAAGAAGGCCACAGAAGAAACCACTCAAAGAAGCGGTGGCTGAGATAACAAGTAGCTCCAAAGAGAAGTATCACATGTACATATACCTTCACAAATGCACAACTGTACCCAGAATGGATCTGATCAATGGCTTGAGAAAAACATGACCAGGTTTCGACAGACCATCCCATTTTGTGTGGTTTATGAAACCGTGTATACCCCTACAACTGGGATGCTTTAACAATCTTCATTATTACATATCATTAGCAAAATAGTTTGATAAAGCCAGAATTGGTAAATCGATATTCTACAATTGTTTCACCAAGTAATCATACACAACCCCGTAAAATCGTACGACATATGTTCATATCATCTTGTGTATATGATGTCGTAAAAAATGAAATATGATTGCATGATTCCCAGAAAAATAATCCAACAAACAATCAAATCTGACCCATATAGAACAAAATAGCTACAATTGCTATTACATGCTATTACAATATCCTATTATAGGCAATATCCTATTGGGTACATTCCTATGCTAGGCCATGTCTATGATATCCTGTTATGATCCTATTCCAATGCTGTCGGACCATGTCAGGTGGATCCACAGCTGCCCAACCCCCCGCCTCCACGTTGTAGATTCGGTGCTCTCCATGATCATCCGCCGTGACCTACGTGGACTTGGTGGACCAGTGGATGGTGGCAACTTTGTGCAGTAACGTGCTTCTATAAATGTGGAAATCTTATGGAAAGACTTGGAACATGATAGAACATCTATGAATATCTAGTCTAGACTTGAGAATTGATGTGACAATTATGACAATAGTGGTTGAAAAATCATAAGGACACATGGGGAAAATATGGGATAATCGAGAATGATTGCGGAAAAAAGTGGACGCGAATTCCGACTTGTCAGGAAAATGATTTGGAACGATGGGACAATATGGGAAAATTCAAAGAATTTCGAACCCCAAGAACATAGAATTTGAGGAAGTCTAGATTCAAACAAATGGTGGAAGATTGAATCTTGGAAAATTAAATTTACCTTTCCGTTTGGCCCGTAAGGTCTTTTGATGTCATTTGTAAAAAAACAAGAGTGACTAAATTTTGGTCGTAGAACAAGTCACAAACCACCAAACATTGTTTCTTGTTTCAATCCCTGGTCACAAATTTACATAATTCAACGATATAATTGGGTATGCCAAACAAGTAGAGCTACTACCATGGCATGGGCTACCCTTAAGAAGTATACGTTTTGGGGGGACCTTGAGAGTAATCTATTTCGGGGGGGTTCAAATCACCAATTTGTTGGGCCTGGGATACTCCGGAGCCACGCCCGAACTGATAGACCCTCTGAAGTCAGCAATTCAGGAATAATTCCACTTCCTTCCCAGCAATCAGTCCAGAGCTGCATATGGAGGTTTCCTAAAGCCAGGCTCAAAGTAAAAGCATGCACAATTGCCTCGCAGAGTTGCTTGGGGTAGTGGACTTCTAAGGCCGTGGCGAAAACACGCTTGTTCCCTGCTCGGATGACACCCCGAGGCTCATGTTCATGTGTTCCTTCACACACTGCTGAGATAGTGCACACTTGCTCAAAATTGGCACATAATCTGGTCCATTTTGGTCGTTTGGAGCCATAAGCAGAGGCTTGATGATCTTGGTAGTATAGCTGCTTTGCGCATGACATTTCAATCCAAACTGTGACAAACCAGAACAAACTATTGCGTGGGTTTTCAACCATACCACCAAATCATCCAAAATTAGACCATTCTATTAATTATTGCAACCCAGGCTGACTTCGGGATCATTATAAGAAAACCCATGAAAACCGCGTGTTTTCTTTGGGCTTCAAGGGCTTTAACGAGCAAAACCCAAGCGCTCATCCAACATCCAACGGCCGCAACGGCCGCCTTCATCTCGACATTTGCAAAGTCCTGTGTGGAGACACCCGCCTCGAGCGCCGAGAAACTCTCGTGGTGGATGAGTTGATGGCGAGAAATGATTCGCCCTACCCTCTGGAGTCATCAAACACGGCAATTGAAAATCCACCATTTATGAGGATTTTTTCATTAAAACCACCATTTATAGTGAATTTTCCCATTAAAACCACCATTTATAAGGGATTTTCCCATTACAACCCACCATTTAGTTCGGGGATTTCCAATTGCCACGTTTGAGCAAACCAGAGGGTAAGCCAAACCATTCCTGGGGGGTAGGTCACCAAAATGGGTAATAGTTGAATCCCCATGCATTGGTTTCAGATCATCTCCTACCAGGACATATTCTTTGCGCGATAGCATGTAAAACGCAAAGACGGAGAAGAAACATGGACACACACAAAAAAATGTTATATAAACCATACGTATAACATATTATTACACAAACCAAAATGAACCCGCAATATATATATATATAATATAAATATAATATATTATATATATATATATGTGTGTACTGATTTTTTGGACCACACCATGTCTGCTCGGTCTCCTTTGTCATACTAAACTGGTCAATGGAAGAGCAGTCACAACCACTTTCATTGACTCACAAAACAAATGCAAACATCTGGAGGACATTTCTATGCACTGGAAGCGGAGCGGTCTCAAGGGATTGCAGCACTTGTTCATGTATTCCTGGGTGACAAAAGAGAATCATCTTCCTGTCCATGTCGAGCTGCTCATCCCATGCGATTAAATACTGTGTCATCTGTTGGCAGGTGCATTCGGCATCCAGGCCTTCAGAAAAATTGGAAAGATGAAGGAATTCAATGTGAAACCATCGCTGTTGATGTTCAAAGCGTTTATCCAAACATGTCACACCCCTAAAGTCAAGTTGCTTAAAACCACATGTTCCCAATCGAAATGGACACATTTTCGATGACATTCCCAGCTAAGCCTCCAAGTGGATGCTCGTGGGTTTCCCAGCCATGAAACTCATTCCCAAAGGATAGTTCCATTGCTCACGGGCAGTGACCATGATTGATCATCACCCTCTGGTAAACTAACAGTTTGCTATTGAAAATTGCCATTTATAGTGGATTTTCCCATGAAAAATTGTGATTTTCCACAGCTATGTTAGTTTACCAGAGGGTACTCGCTATTAACCATCATTCACCATGGATATATGGCTGGCCCATTTCCCATCTGCAGCCCAGCAGCCTCCTTGGCCAAGAGTGCAAGCTCCCGCAGCTGTACATAGGCCTGGCGTTTGTGCCATGAGGTAAAATTATGACCCTGCTGTGTCAACATCGCTAGCTGGGAAATCCCCTGACGAGATGACTAGATGGAGGTTTATAGGTGGGAAAATCATGTATAAATGATGGATTTTCCAGATCTAAGGGTAATCTAGCTGAATTATACTACTTGACCAGCCGGAAACAAGGTGACGTCGGAGTGAGCTTCATATTGCTTGTCCAGAATCATAAAGTCCAGTTTTCTTAGCCCAGGCCTTTCCAAGACACACAATATAGCTTTGCCGTCAACCGTCCCACAGTTTCACTTTGTCAAGGAAGACCTGGGTAGAGTAAAAATATGCCGGTCATTGGGATTGGGAATCATCATCCCGCTTCTATGGTTGAAGATGAAGTAAAAATGAGACCATCAACCAGAAATGGTCAAGTTGATTCAAGTTGGACTCTTTTAAGTGTCGAATGTGACACAAACCTCCCTCTCTGAAAGTAAAAACAGACTAACAAATAAAGCACTTCGGCTGAAGGTCCATTGAAGAAACAGTCATGACTGGCAAAGTTGGGCATACACGGTTGATTAGATCATGTGGCTGACTGCTTTGAATCTATCTGGCCTTTGTAGATTCTTTGTTCCATGATATTTCCAGCAACAATGCGGAGCAACAGTAGCATTTTAGAACCCAGAGACATCAGGAAATGCATGACATTTTAGAACCCAGAGACATCAGGAAATGCATGAAAACACATCACTTCTAGAATTCAAAATGGACAACAAGTTAACAATTTCACAAGTTATTTCTATATTTAATTTCTCAAATCATCTGAACACCAACGTGTCCTGGCCCAGGCTCTGTGATCCAGGCACTACGTCACTGGTCCTGGGACTGGTCCTGTTGGCGAAACCATGGTTTCCTCTTCATTTTCTCTGAATCCTAATCCGATCCAATAAATCATAGATTTGGTTTTTGTTGGCAGTTCTAAATAGATTCGATTGTCCTGCTCCATTCCCAAAAGCTCATGCAGCTAGTCTCGGTGGCGCCGCCAGATGTAGATGGTTTCATCCAGCACGTTGACCAAATTCTTAAAGTTTACAGGTTGTGAACTTTTCCAGAAGAAACTTTATAGATGTTGTCCGTGTCACTATGGTATACCTGTCAGTTGTGAATGATGAAGGATTGCAGGGATGCTCAAAAAAAACTATGTATTGCGTTAAAGGGTTGCCACAATCAATCCAATCAATCAATCAATCAGTCAATCAATCAACTAATCAATCAATCAATCAAATAAATAAATAAATAAATGGATACATAGTAAATCAATCAATCAATCAATCAGTCAATCAGTATATCAATATTATAGATATTAGACACATGTTTATTTATACACTGTAGTTTTGGTTAAAAGTTCACCCAAAAAAACAACACCTGACCTGAACGAGCGCCCCCTCGAACTTTCGGCACCTTCACAGGACCGCTAGACCCAAAGGAGGGCAGGATGTAGAGGTCTGCTGCCTGAGATCAATCGTTCTTTTTAAAATGGAATGTAAGCATCAACAATACCATCTGGTTATGACTAACATAGCCATGGAAAAAATCCCCGAACTAAATGGAGGTTTCTAGCTGGGAAAATCATCCAAAATTAGCAATTGTCCATGGCTATGTTAAATAACCAAAGGGTGATAGTAATAACATACTACTGGTGATTTATACTTGTTTTATCATAAACATAAATATGTTATGAACTACGTCAGTGGAATACTAGTTCTTCAGAACATATTACTGTTTATGATCATTAATGATGTACAACATTTCTTTGATCATAACCGGAAATGTTTTCTGAACTAGTTCATAGAAACATGTTGCTTGGAGTTGCTCTATTTAATTGCTGTTCTCAATTCTTATTATTGTTCCTTTACAATCACAATAGTAGTAATAATATGTAAGAATATGAACATGACAATGTGATTGTTGCATTATGACTCTTGATGATCATCATAAATCAGCATCATATGGTGGTTTCCATAAATGGGGGTACCCCCAATAGAGATGGTTTCTAATGGAAAATCCTATTAAAATGGATGATTTAGGGGTACCCCCTCCAATACTACCCTCTGGCTATTTAACATAGCCATGGAAAATGGTCCATTTATAGATGATAAAAATGGTGATTTTCCTATTAAAGATGGTGATTTTCCATGGCTATGTTAAATAACCAGAGGGTAACATCTTCATCACGTCCTCGCCGCGCCTGCATCATTTCCTGCACTCGGACCAAGGCCTTCAGCGCTTCCACCAACCCCACGGCCGGGTTGCCCTGCGCAGAGGCTGAGAGGTTTCCGGGATGCCATTTGGGATCTCAAACTTGGATACCTTGACAAAAAAAACTCTCTGAAAATGGGGGATACCTCAATGTACGGTGAAAATTGGGTTCATGAAGATTAACCATCAAATTTTTGGGGAACCACACACGCATTGGGCAGGGTGATAAAGGGATTTACCATGTTTGATTGCAAGAGGGTAACTTCCAACAGGACTCTGGCGATGGAGACTGGCCAACATCACCAAAACCTGTTGGGTGAGCTCGAGCAACAAACCGAAAATTTGAACATGTGGAAAGCTGTTGAGCATGTGGAAACTCCCTGTGTTTTCAAAATGTATTAGAAGTTCTGAAAGCGGCTCAAACATGATCAAACATCATATGTTTGTGCACTCTTTTAGGCAACTTTCTTTCTCAAACTAAATTAAACATATGGAGGTTTCCGAAACTGGTGGTAATTACCTCGAATCATCCAAGTCATTAGACCATTTTAGCATTGAAACCCATGGTGACTTGGGGATCCCCCAGTTCAAGAAACCTCGTGGGGCACCACGGCCTGCTCTCAAATGCAATTTTTTTTGCACAGCACACGGCAGCTGCTCGACTTTTGGTCGGCTTTTGTTGCCCATCTAAAGAAAACACGGCGGCAACAAAAACTGATGAGCCTTCAAAGCCCAGGAACACGATTACGATGATTTATAATACATGGATTGACAATGATTTACTGTACATGCAAGCCTGTGCGCATTCTCAAGTACCAAGTAATGATGCTAGGCATTGACTGCTTGCCACTGGGAGGACAATTCCTTCCCCACAAAAAGCTCCAGACTGAGAGGTGGCTCATGGACAGAATATCGAAACAGTGTTCACCTCCTTTATCACCTAGGTTTGGAACTACCTGACCCCACGAAAAAAAAGCAGTCGTGTACTGTACAGTCAGCCAAAAAACTCAGCTCAGCACGCCAATTGCTCCGCATCATCAAGTGCTCTGGCAGTTCCCTTCAATGTACTGTCGATGATGCCCGTCGTCTCCGATCAATGACATCGAACTCGGATACAAAGGGCACCATCAACAGATCAACAGAAAGGCAACGAAGCAGTCGCTGCGACCAAACAGAATCGGTTGTTGGATTGGATTGGGAGGTCTATAGTCTATGCACTTCCCAATCCAAGCAGAATGTCTTCAAGGAGCCTTCAGTTTCCAAGTTCAAACTTGAGGGATGGTTGGTTCTGTTGAGCTTTGGAGGCACGGTGTTGTTGAATCACCAAGACACCGTGCCTGCAAAGCTTGTACGAGATCCATGGCGTGGGCTGAAGTGAGGCCAACGGATGTTTCCCCACATGGGGGTACCCAAAAATGGATGGTTTTTAATGGGAAATTCATCTACAAATGGATGATTTGGGGGTACCCCCATTTTTTGGAAACCTCCAAATCATGAAATGCCTTTCAAATCGAATAAAAGCAGAGGTCGTTTTTTGTTGCTTCGTAAGAGAAAATCACCACAAATCATCACCGTTGCAGAATTCCTCCATATTTTGTTGGCTGTTTCACCCACACCCATCTGTTCATGAGCCAAACCATGGTGGCTGACCTTTCTCTCGGAAGGATCCAAAGACTTGACCAAAAACATTGCGGTTGGTGTTTGGAACATGACTCTCCTTGTACAGCTTCCTATAGCCATAATGTCCGCGTCATTTCACCCTTTACACCCCAATATTTCACCCATTACACCCCAATATCCCGCATTGTATCCCACTAAATGTGAAATTCCCTTCCCATATGCTGAATGCGTGGTGTATTTACCAACATTTTCAGACAAAGCCTTGTAGTAAATAATGCTGAATGATTGTTTCGCAATGTTTAGCTACTGTATATATATATAATTTAATCCCCTCCCTCCATCATTCAATTCCCCCCGGTAAACCCTAGTTTAGTATTGGATATGTTCATCTTGGGGGCCCAAACAGGGGATATTGAAAACTGAGGTGACGATTATTCCCGAGCCCATCTTACCAGCTCCAGGATCAACTTTTGGCGAGTGGATAAGTCAATTTCCCTAGACATTCGCAGTCATGGCCCCTGAACGTGGGCATGTCACCCCGAATTACAGTACTGAAACACATAGTAACACTTTTTATCAACACTTTACCCAGCTGAAGTCAGCTTCATATTTTTCTGACGGGGCAAGGAAGGGCTCAAAGTGTACCCTCCCAGCTTCAGCGTTTTCGAAAACGGCCTGCGCATTTTTCAGCAGCTCAGGGGCATCGCAAAGCACATAGCCTGCCACGGGCCCCGTCATGGCTGTTCTTAACCCCGGCGTACCCGGCAAAGAACGGCTCGTTTGGGTTCATATTCCCTATTGATGACAAACAAAACATTGTTCTTGGAAAATAAGCCAAACAAAAAACTCATAATTGCTCCGTAGTTAAGTGGCACATATGCCCTTGATTGGAAAGCTATTGAACATAATCCATTTATAATCATTTATCGTTGATTTCCCTAGCAAAAATGGTGATGTTCCATAACTTTGTTTGTTTACCAGAGGGTACATTATATACCAACCCTACGGAGCCACGATGAAATCGTTGGGATCCCAAGGGCAAAGCCAGACTCTGATCACAGACTCCTGGGTGGGGTTGCAGCATGAAATTTTGTCCCAAATGGGGGCTGTTTGAACATAGGGTGGCACAAATTGAATCCCATGGCTTAACATGATTTTCGCTGTCAATCAAAAATGTATAACATTGCCATAAATTGTGATAACAACATGGTACAACTGTAACTGTAAGACCAAATTGTTGGGCAAACCCAGATATCCTTTTTTGTTTTTTTTTTCGCTGGTTGAAGCACGACATCTTTGGTCAACTGTACTTTGCAGCTGACAGTGGGTTCTCCGGAAAATTCACCGTCCAATGAGTTGGTGGTTCGGAGGCCCTGTCTGCAGGACCACAATCGAAAGCAGCAGTGGTGCAATTAGGACTATATAATGTGAGGGAAAGCCAATGCCACAAACCAACCATTTGGGCTTGGGCATGGTTTATACCACCCATTTATGGTGATTTTGGGAATGGTTTCTTTTTTGGTTTTCCCAAATTAGTAGTATATATTGTTTGGATATGTTTGGATGATATTTCTTATCATTCCAAAAAAATACAGTCTTCACAAAAACCAACTGTGAATCAGCACCGCATCTTTCCAAAACGAAGACTTCGACGACTTGAATCACCAACCAGTGAATGTTGACAGCCATTTGTACAGCGTGACCCAGAATTAGGGCCCAATTCCAGGCAAGCGAGCCATCGCCCTCGTTGCGAAGTCTGGAGCTCTAAAGCTCGGTCTTTGGCTTTAGAAGCCATTGCCTCAAGAGCCCAGTTGTTGGATTCATCAAACATGAGGGGTTTTTCAGCAGCCGTAATGGTTCCTGATGTTCATAAGGGTTCACAATGGTTGAAAATGGTGAAACAATGGCAAAAATTGTTAGTAATGCTTGATGATGGTGATTCATGGTTGTGGATACTTAATAATGATTATTCATGGTGATTGATAGTGGCTATTAAAGGGTGATTAGTGGGATTTACCCTCTGGCAATCGAACGTGGCTATCTGCAAAATCCTCGAAGTAAGTTTTGACCGCAAAGTCATCGACAAGAATGCAAACAAATCCAGCAAGCCATGTTGGATGATCAGAGGGTACACGTGGGTACACCGATACACCGAGGACACTGATAACATGGAAACAAAAGAAGGGTGTGGAAGAGGATTGTCTTATTTTCACATGGCGGTTGTTTGGTTCAAACATCAAAGTTACGGGTGTACAACGTACAAAAACGGGGGTATACTTCGGTCCAATCATCTATATCAATCACAATTTTAAATGTTGATCCCGTCACATCCACTCCATTTCAGCAGCTTTCAACTGAGGAGTAGTTAATATCAGGCGGATGGGATAGTTTTGATGTTGTGACGACAAACTGTTGGCTAAAAAGGGCAGTAGCTATGTCCTTTTTTTGGGAAAAACAATCAGAGGTTGTCAGTAGAAAGTTACAGATTTCTGAAAACCATGTTCAAATTTCAAAGATCATTTACCCTCTGGTTATTTAACATAGCCATGGAAAATACCCTATAAATGGAGGTTTGAATGGGAAAATTTAAAACGGCTGTGGGTCAGAACCTATATTGGTCCCTAGGTGGACACCCCGCTGAAGCAAAACAGTTGTGGCCATGGGTCGAATTTCCCGAATGTATCCTGGTGAACACCAGAATAGCTGGTATATGGATGTAAATTGCCAAATGTATCCAAATGTGTAATCATTTAGGATAAAAACGATGATGTTTGATGCCATCTTCCTCTATACTTAGCCAGAAAGTGAACCCACTAAGCAACCACACCACTGCAATACCCAACTAGGCGAACAAAACATCGGTTGGTACAATCAATAGGCGGCTATAGCTACAATACATGGTTTTACAGGACCTACGCACGGAAGATAGAATCAAAACAAGCTAGTGAAACAATACTTTGGTACTTCAGCCTGTCAGCACATCATTTGGTTAAAGGGAAAATCTACAGGAAACCATGGTCTTCCCCATCAAATGTATAATATAGTGGTTTCATGTAATTTTTCTTTTAAACCAATCCAGTGATGCATGTTCAGGCTCAAAATAGTGATTGAATTAAGTCGTGTGATAACCCATGACTTGCAAAAGATTCATGCCTTCTCACCACTAGCTCCCCTGACCCTCATGCGTCTACACATTGGTCATCTCCTCGGTTCTTGTGTGCAAACAAGTAGACCTGAACACATGTACTGTATATGCCTCTATAATATTCAAGCTGGAAAGCAAACAGCTGCACTTGCACATAACAAGATCAATCAAACCTTAAGATAACACATCTGGGTTTATCTGAAACCAAGGCACCTTCATTTCCAGTGGATTAGCATCATGTTCGGTGGTAAAATGGCACTGGAGGTCTACACCATTTTCAGACAGATCCAATAGTTTCTTCAAATAGTGCACCAGACAATGAAACAACAAACCATTTTTCTGAATTAGCTTTTACATGTTTTTAGTATGTGTGTTTTTTTTGGCTGCTTTGCATCCACTACCACTGTCACATTCGAACTGCGCCCCACATCTTGGAGCTTTGTGTTCACCTTACCCATAAATCACAAATGGGTCAAGACATGTCCAAAATTCGGTACCAATTGGTGGTCAAAAAAGCTGGGATTTGTGAACATCCCCTCAACAAAATGCAATTTAAATCCATTTACCCTCTGGTAAACTAACATAGCGAACTGGAAAATCACCATTCTTAATGGGAAAATCAACTATTTCTATGGCCATTTTCAATAGCTATGTTAGTTTACCAGAGGGTAATAATATAGATTCTCCATAATCACAGTCAGTAATGCAAATGAAATGCTGGATGGATTCCTGTTGACTTCGACACAAGCACAAGGCCAAAGCCAACGACCGTGGGAATCTCAACTGTGACTGCCCAGCTGCTCAATCTTTCTTTGGATCGAGCTCTTGGATCTTCGAAGCCTGACATAGCTGGAGCTGTGGCTTTTCCCAAGATGTCCAAGGTGTCATGCGGATTTTCGCATGATTTTTGCGTCAGATTTTTCAGCAACTCAAGTGAGGGTACAATCTCAACACCCCAGATTTGGAAGGGACTCCAAGTAGATATAATTAGAGGTAAACATGATTTACCTAGGGTGAAGCAACCGTGAACATGAGGGTACAAAATCAAGTATCATATGGATATACATATATATATATATATACATACATTTTATATATATATATACATGCATAACCAACGTAATAATATAATTTTGGGACTGTGTGTCTGAGGATTTTCCCGCCAGTTTGTGGTCATTAAGATTGGGAACATAACTATCATTTACCAGTGGATGGAACGGGGTATGGGGTACCCATGGGTACCCGATTTCCAAGAAACCCAACGGGGCGTGGAAAAAAGAAAGACTCATGACGCAGGGTCCTTGAAACTAATTCCAAACGCTTTTCATTTTCTATAACCATAGGAAGTAATCCCCAAGACTTTTATCCGGAGCCACCACGAATCGGATGGATACAATTCCATATCAGAAACAGAAACATCATAAGGTTGTACAAGGTGGGTCTCCCGAGGTATTTCAAGTTGGTTTAGTATATGACCTCCAACAAGATCCACCAAGTATAAGTAGATCTACCACAAGGCATATGAATAAACTGACTTGGCTAAGTATGGGGCGCCACAGAGGTATGATTTCCCCAGAGCCAATCCAGCCACAGAGCACTGCCGATCCAAGGATCGCTTCCGGCATCGAATCCCACTCTGCTTGCATCCATTCCTCGGCACCACACCATGGCGAGTCCTATCTTTCATGTTGGGCTGGATGTGCATGGCCAAATATAGCAAACCCAAACAAAGAGACGAGTTGGAAAGCTGGTAATGTTTGAGCAAGGTTTTGTAAAGAAAAGCTATACCATCCTAGAAAGACTTTTCTGCAGCTTTTTGGGTGTTACAATATAATATGTATGTATTATGTAACATGGTCTATTAATCAATCGTCCACCAAGGATTACCCACAACTTCAGCTTCTGACCTTGACAGCTGCTGAAGTTCCTGTTAGTCCTGCAAACCTTGGTAGTTGAATTCGCCCTGTATTCCAAGCTACCAGGAGTCATTGGTTTATACCAAACAATCAGCACCGGTCTGGACCAAGGCTAGGTCGAGCTTCACAATGGGATGCCCCCTTCACAAAGATGGTGTCAATGTCGTGCGTTGGAGGTACCTTAGCAACTTGGAAGGCTCCCCTTGAACTCAGAGGGAAGATAAAACACAATCTGACAATCAGCCACACATAGTTTGAACAAGTCCTTTCTCCTGCAAGATCAAGACATTTGCCATCAAGTATATTGTATGGCTGCCTCCCTTTCACCGAGGCGCTCGATCAGGAGGCTCAATATGGGATCCACAAACCAATATAATAACCTCCAATAAATTATCCCCAATTTGTTTCTGATGATTGTGTATAAGCCTGCTCAGAATTATATAGAACAGCCCACAATGGTCGTTGCTGATGGTCTATTGAATCCTCATCATGGAGGTGAATCCCGCCCAGCTACCAGCACCGAGAGGGGGTGCCATGGATCCACCTCTCCATTGGGGAAGACCACCTGCGATCCACCGGGAAACCTCGCTGCACGAAATGCGGCGCGAAGTCAGGGCCGAAAAACGAGCAGCTTTGTTGGTTTCTGGAGGGGAAATAACGTGGGATTTCACTGTCACTGGATCTAATTTATGATAATTTGATACCAACTATGACATGATATCATTTGAATTCATATGGTAGATATATCGAGACGTAGTACATGGGGTCAACATGTTTCCCAACAAACACACGTTAACATGTTTCACGCAAACTGGGCCAAAAATACCTTGCTGCCGGGATCGGATCATGATATATCCCACATACACCCAACGGTTAGCCTAGTTGGGCCTATAGTTCTATGTTAAGTATGTATCATATAATCATATATACATAGATGAATCACAAAAAAACATCAACAAAATCACACTTGTTGTTGGCTATATAAATCCTAACTTTTCTTGGTTAGATACGACTTTACAGGCCTATGTAAGGAAACGCGCAACCGTCCATGGCTTTGGAGAACGCAAGGTCTGCTTGGTAGCAACATTGGATTGAGAAGACCACAAAATCCCATGACATCTGGCAACAAAAATCTAGATGAATTATGACAGATTCATTTGATCTGTTGCACCATGAAATTGACCATTTTCTCAGCTTTATTCTCTATTACTTTGGTGCTCGGTTGGCCAAGAGATAACAAGTTCTGATCCAGTTGATCCAGCTGATCCATATCAAGGAAACATACCCTCTGGTAAACTAACATAGCTATTGAACATGGGGATCTATAGTGGATTTTCCCATGAAAAATTGTGATTTTCCATAGTTATGTTAGTTTACCAGAGGGTAACCCAAAACACAATCTACACTTGGATATCAATGAGAAATGAATCCATTGTCAGGCTAAAGCGGGCCACGATTTGCTGTTTTGTCCGTTCAAAAGTCAGGTTCAAACCACGAATCCATGTTTTAAGAATAGGCTTGACAGCACAGAAACCAGAATCCGCATCTCCGTGGCTATAAATTCTCAAAGACAGTATAGTTACAATAAACCCCGAAGAAGAAACAACAAATCCACAGTACAATGGAGAAACACATGGAGGTTTCCTAAAATAGGGGTATATACCCCCAAATCATCAATTTTCTTTTCGGATTTTCCATTATAAACCATCCATTTTTGGGTACCCACATTGCAGGTCACCTTCAAATATGATTCAACAACCAAACAGCAAATCCAATTTCTTTACGGAAACAACCTGGCCACGGTACCGCCCATGGAGGCTGGTGGATCTTCATCTCATCATCTGGACAGTGTCTTCAAAAAAACATAACAACGAACCCTCTGATGTTAAAAATAGTCCAAAAAAATGGTTTGATTGTAAATGCCAATGCTGGTTTTGCAGTATTACCATATGGGAAAAAAAAAACACAACAATTTTGGATGGTTTGCCTATCATTTTAGTCGTCATTTTTGGGGCCGGAAATGAGGTCGCTGTAACTTATCCAAAGAAAACTTTGACAAATCTTAGATATACCTTGTCTAGATGATTGGATTTCAAGCTGGGTACATATTCCTAGGAAACAACAATGAAAAACAGAAAACACGCATTACATTGTCATTGTCCCCAGCTATAGACCTCCATTTGTTCGGGGACAATCCCATTGATCTTATTAATCATCACTGTGAATCATTACTAACCAGTACTGACCAATGTTTTTCGAACTTCCTTTGTCAAAATGCCGAAGAACTTTGTCCCTCCGTAGAACTCGTTGGTCTTCCGAACATTGGCCAACACTTGCCTCGTCGAATTTTGGCCGCTGCGACGCGGCTTCAAACCATAGGCTACCAAAAGGGCCCACTAGCCACAACCATATGATGCCGTACTCCCTCCGGCAATCAAACGTGGCAATTGGAAATCGTCTATAAATGGAGGTTTTAACGGGAAAATCATCTATAATTGGAGGATTTTCCATTGCCATGTTTGATTACCAGAGGGTACTAATTGTTAAGCCACCTAAGATGGATGATGTTTTTGCATATTGTTGCTATTGAACTGCATCCATTCAAAGTGAGGGTAATATCAGTCCGAGCCATTACAGGGCGTATGTGAATCCATGGCAAGCCATCCCCCCGTTTCTTGTTGATCTCAAATTCTCGCTGGAGCCATCCTTCCCCAAAAAATCGGATGACAAAAACTCACCAAAAATCTCTCTGACACAAGCTATAGTTGCGCTTTGCTCATGTTGTAGACCTCAAGGCACATGTTATACCACAGGTCCATGTCATTGTAGCCACGTGTAAAGGGACCTCGAGCAGCTGAGGCAGGGTGACTTGGAATCTGATTCTCACCAAGGTACCTGGTTGGTTTCAGCATGTTTCAGCGGTTCAGCTGTTCAGTTCTTGGGGGGAAGAGATGCTCCACCTACAATTTGATTGGTGGCGTTTTTCAATCATATGTTCTTAAATCACACAACAGCCACAAGGGAATGTTGACGAGATCATAGAGCTGCAAACGCAGGGCAATGATGCTGTTGGACCACCTACAAGCTCTTTTTTGAGGTGAGATGAGGTGAGACATACAACTCCCAACAGCTGCAGAAAAACATGTCAGCACCTTAAGTATCTTCATCTTTTTCAACGTCACAAAGGGCTAGTCCCCGAAAAGAGGCAGAGATCAACCGCGCAAGATATCATGGGTTTCGGGCAGGGATCCACGATTCGAAGAACTGAAATATGGGCTGAGATGGGCTAAGATGGGTCAAGGGTGAAATTGGAAGTACTTAGGCTGCTTGTAATTAGACAATGATTACAGTTACAGCAATCTACTGTATATTATTATCTTAGTAATATACTGTAAATGGCTAATACGTATAATGGTTGTACTGTTGTAATAATTACATTCAACAAAGGCTCATGCGCTTCATGTTTTGCCCTGTGAAGAATTACCCTGTGATGTCATGGGCAGCGCATGAAGCTAGATCCTCATTTGCCCCATCAATATCCTCATATAATTTTGGCACTTTTCCCAATTTGTATAATTAGCTCAACAATGCTCAACAACGGGTCGATGTATGTGCATCCCTATCTAATGCAAGTTTATCAGTATTTCCTGACCATTCAATCCTTCCCGGTCCACTCTGGTCATGCTCCCGCACCGCCATGGCACAATTAGAGTCTTCGTCGCAAGTGATGAAATTTCCCCACTCCGTGCAGAGTTGATACCTGAGGAAGCCACGTTGGATGTCACTTTCGCACTGTGGTCCAGTCTCTGAAGTAAATGCGCTCTTCATCATGGGTTTTTCCTCTGTTGAGGAAGCTCGATTCAGTCTTCCAACTGGTGAATCACTCGCAGGCAAGAAATCATATCAGCCACTTTTTGTAAATAGTGGATAGTATAAGTTGACACGCTTCACAATAATGTTGCAACATACCCATGTCAGTATATCCTGCATCTTCAGGTCCACTTCCACTCTCAAAGCCAGCTCCAAGAGAGTGGCTCCATCAAAATAGTTTTCCGAACACCCTGCTGGATTAAAATCGGCTCAAGCAATTCTAAGATCAACATCACCCACCAGGATACCCTCTGGTAAACTAACATAACTATGGAAAATCACCGTTTTTGATGGGAAAATCAACTATTTCTATGGCCATGGCTTCAATAGCTATGTTAGTTTACCAGAGGGTAATTGCCCGCTAGAAAATCCATGAACACCTGGCTCATGGTATCATGGGTCCATCAGGGCTTGTTGTTCTTGTTCCTATCAGACACCTGAGGTTGCCTGCCTCCTTTACAAGGGTTGATGACTATTGGGAAGGTACCCTGAACGATCTGCGTGATATCATCTGATCTGAAGCAACAGAGACCATCGCCCTGAATGTCTTATCCCAAGCAGTGCTTCTATATATGGTAATTGAAGATGTTGTTCATTGTTGTTCGAGGTTACTGTACCTATCTTGCCAAATAAACTTGTTTCATCTTGTTTCCCTGAAACAAAGTATTCTTGTATCATGTCGGGATATGTTGCAGATATTTTGGGAGAATTCATGATAACTTACGTATGCCTAGAATCGTTAATTTATGAGGTCGCCTTGCTTTGCTCAGAGCGATGGAATAGCCCAGTCCTTCCATTCCAGGGATCCTTCAAACGTGCGGACGAGGCACGTCCAAATGCGGAAAAAGTTCGTTGAGTCGCTGTGCTTCTGGATGATTTTCATACCTGAGATGCACCGAAACTCAAGCCTTTCTATAATTTTACTTGGATGTGCGGGACCCAGTAGTTATTGCACGCTACTGCAGTAACTGCGATACTCCAACAACTAGGGAAGCACCAAGTAATCCTGGAAACCCTCAATTCACCCGTAGAAACGGGGATTTGTTGGCAAACTGTTAGTACTTTTGGCTCATTTTATGAGACGCACATCCCATACCCTTACTCTCAAGGGCAATGGATCCCCGGAATGTGACCTCTCTTTCGGATGATGCGGGAAGATAAACAATCTCTAACCAGGATCACATTTTATGCTATCATATGATATATTCTCCTCCTCGGCTGCCACTTAACCAGGACCGGATGGAGGTGCTATGCCTTGATGTTGCCCCCAACAAATTTCAGGCGTTGCGCTGCGGCCACAGAGTTCGCGATGCTTCACATCCCGGTGCCGCGACTTGTTACGAGATGGTTCCGAGCGTCCTCAATAGCGCTAAGTTACATACCATGCTATAATACAAATACAATAAATAGTATAAAATAATTATGTGTGATCATGACACCCTTCTCATCCCTTTTTAAGTGCTTCAAACAACGAGATTCATCGAGATTCAACTTTACAAGTGCCATCTTGATTAATTTGACTAGGGCAGTTCATACACCAGTGTGGTTCCATTGGGTTCTACTGATTGGTCAGTGGGGAAAACTATTACCCATAGATGCCCATAGTGACACACATTCCACACAAATATGAATAATGATTCACCACGTTTAACAGGGAATGAGATCAAATACAATGCTGTTGAAGAGACGTTCATGTTCAACCAACATTTGTGCTAGCTTCACAGTGTGGTCATTACAATTCTTCGAGATCACTGGGTCAAATCACACATGCTTGTCGCTTCATATCTCCCATTTGTCTTGCTTCATTCCCCCGTGGGATTGCCTAAATCCCACGGCTGTTGGTGAACAACAATGTCAACATATCATATATCGGGACTCATTCCCCTCGTCTGCGGACTTCAACATTTAACATATCACACATAAGTACCATGGTCAAACATTGGAATACATACACATATAACAGGATGCTCATCAATCGATTTGTGGGGATTCATATTCATATACGCATTCTGTTTGGAGTCCGATTGTGGGATGGATGACTATACCACATTAATTCCAGCTAACCTGACCCAGCTTGAACATGGCACATCGGGATCTTACAGTGTCCATTTCTGTTGGTTAAGATATGGAAAATCCAGCATGAATTAACTGTGTTTTCATATTAAGTTGAATCCACAATGGACAGATATGCAATCCTGCAGAAATGAAAGAATCTGTGTGGAAATCCATCCACCACAATCTGTGACACAATTCACTTAAATCCACCATTTCTCCTGGGTTGTCCATATCTTTTTCGGTGCTTCCCCCAAAACTCCTCTGTTTTTCACTAAGGCACTGTCCAAATAGCTCTGCCAGGAGATATCCTCGGCATGTCACATTGATTTACTGAGAATATACCCTCTGGTTATTTAACATAGCCATTGAAAATGGCCCATTGATAGATGATTTTCCAAGTAAAACCACCATTTATAGAAAAATATCCATAGCTATGTTAAATAACCAGAGGGTAATAGGAAATCATAGGAAATCCATAGGTTTTTGATGGTTTGTATAGTGATTGAATCTGTCCGAAGTTGATGCGGGTTTTAGAAGTCATGGGGGAATACGCCCAAATCATCCAAGTCATGAATGACCATGACTTAGTATTGAAAGCTATGGTGACTTGCGGTACCCCCATGACTTTTGGAAACCTCCATAGAGTTTTTACCATCAAATCTTGAGGTTGCAAAATGGATACAACATGTTTTGTTGTAGAATCTTGATCAATGGATACAACATGTGTTTGTTGTAGAATCTTGATCAGTGTGAGCATGGTCAATAGCCGCATTTGACCATATATGTTGTAGACAAATCATATCAATGTCCATTCCATTCTTATGCAACCATTTGGGTCACAGTCTGATACCCAATTGCCAACAGCTACTTTCGTGCCCCTTATCTTTGTTACATCGACATTTGTCTACCCATTGCAGTTGGCCGGCATTAGAAGCCGTCTCCACAGCCCTGTCTCAATGATGGAAAGGTGGAAGTTTCTATGTCAACAAGCAACTACAAGGCGGTGCCCCAAAACGTTGATGGCAAAGTTCTGAACTAAGCAGCTTACTTAGGATCGATTTCGGAGATATCGAACTAGTTAAAGGGCTGAACATCACCAACAAACATACTGTGAAGGGAAGAAATCACCAGTTAGTAGATGCTTTATCCAACCATAATCCAATGAAATTTCACAGTGTTTCAAAGCTCCCTAAGAGTTACCAACTGGTGTAGGATTTCGCAACCATCCACAGTAGCAGGTGGGGTCACCTTTGCGACATCTCCATCTTTGGACATCTCCATCTTTGATGCTCCAACCACCACGACCCCAATGCCCCCATGGCAGCAAGGTACTGTGCAGCTAGCTGCAGCATTTCCGCCCGCCACCATCTCCTGAAACTGAACTGATGGGTCAATACCTATTGTGATGGTACCAGGTATATGTTTATGATGGTTTATTAAAATTTCACCAACCAATACGGGGATTCAAATGAATCAACCTGAGACTGGGTCAATAGCTGTGGTTTTCCAGAACAATGGGGGGATGAACATCCATAATTCCCAGCTATATTAAGCTATATATTTGTTTTTTTCACCCAATGGTCCCTACTTAGGGTGAACTGACCCATACCGATTTTGACTCACCACTCCAAGCGATGGAACGGCATGACCAACCAAAATACCAATGTAAACCAATAAGAGAGTATCACCTAAACATCAATGATGGCTCATTTTTGGTCCTTTCATTTCGGCCTAATGGGTACAAGTAATACACATATCAGCCAAAATTTAAGTTCCTCACCACAGGTTTCGTCAAGGACCCAAGGACCCATGATGCACTTGCCCAATGGCTTCGAGAAAGTGCACTTCTTCAACAAGTTCGCATGGTCAGATTTTCACAAATTAGGCACATAGTGATAGTGGCTAAGCAGCGTGTTTTGCAGGCAAATCGGTTCCGGTTGCTGGTTTCAGTAAATGGCAAAAAAAAAAATGAAAGTGCACTGCCATTTTAGATGGTGGTCCTTGCCCCCCTCAAAACAGTTCTAGGATTCTAGGATGCATCCCCAAGCGCCAATTTAGGGTCTTTCTGAAACTGGGGTACCCCCAAATCCACAGATTCACCACCATTTTTTCCACCATGAAGATAGAATGAATTGGGGGTATAACACCGGTATCACAATGGATGGACCCCAATGTTCATCCAGTCTCCTCTCGTTGATGTTGCTGCAACATCACCAGAGCATCCAAATCGCTCACCGTTGCCTCAAATGGCCATGCGCTGCTTGCATCGGCTCATCCACATCTCAGGACTTCAAAATATGAGGATCACCAGCTAAAACACAAGAAATGAAGAAATGATCATCTCTGAATATTATAGAGAGCATGCGAATGTGAAATATCCCGAATGACCAAGTACATGATCACCATAAGGTTTCATAGTTCTTTACTTGCCGCCAAAACAAGGCCAAAGGGCCAACAAACTGGCTGATGCAAGCATTGTCGCTGTGAAACAATGGATCACGTTGTCGTCCTGTTGAAGTATACTCTCAACATCTCTCAACCACATATCACAAACACAATGCTCAAACATGGGTCGCCAAACAAAACCACGAATCTAGCGGTTCTTGGTAAGCCGAACCGAAGCAAAAAACATCAGGAAAAAAACACGATTAATCATTCCATGCTATTCTTTTCTATTTAGATGTGATTGTGTAGTATGAACATGTCTGAAATCTGATATCAAGGTATGCTAGTCATCAGTAGTTGTTGTCATCCCACACAGTTTCAGAAAAACTACAACTACATGACTCAGAAACTATATATGTGCAATCACCTAAATAGACAAACGATTGATTCTTGAAAAACGGCATCCCAACGGCTTGTTTTCCCCGGACCAAAAAAAGCAAGCTCCTTCCGTCTCACCAGGCTCCCCCTGAAAGTCCAAGAGATGTGGCGGAAAGCTGAAAGATTACCACAGAGGAGTTTGATATTACAGCTGGTGGTGGGGCATCGATTGTTGTTGTACTGATTGCCTCGGCAATGTCCAGATATGTTCAAGTGGGATCAAATGGGTTTGTCTGAGTTTTTTGGCGGACGGTCTGCAGCCAAAAATGGCAACATAAAAATGGGGGAATATCAGGTTTGTGTGACCAATTGTTCGTGGATTTCACGGGAATTCCATTATATCCCCACAAAATCACTATTCAATCCCACAAAACCACGATTTGATTCCTCTATTTTGGAGACCCCCGCAATGATCCCTGTGGCTTGAAAAAGATGCGACTGTCCTTCACAACGCGTGAGTTTTGGGCATTGATTTCCTACACCCAAGGAGGCATAGAGTAAACAAATGAATGGGAAATACAAACCTGGTACAAGGGATGACCGGGTGGGGGCCCCCGTTTACGATAGCTAAGTTGCTGCAAATAACTTGATGAACTGTGGGGTTGATTAGGGGGATATAACTACAGTATAATGTCTATATAAACAATAGACTGCTGGCTCCCAATTGTATGAACAAGTGGCTTCAAGCAAAAAATTGATGTAACATGATGTAACCGATACATGACTCCCGCTGCGATGAGCCTTAAAGTTAGGAACCATTTCAATTGCCATTGCAAACAATACACTCACGTTACAAAGGCTGATGTCCCTGCCCAATCACATGGAAGGAATGATTTTGCATCTTAAGCCGCTCCAAACCAAGACCATGTGCATTAGGGTAAGTGGATGTAAACCGATTGTGCGCAACCAACAGGTTTTGAGTTCAGCGGATCCATCCTTCTCAAGAGCTTCCTAGGCGTCATGGTCTGGTGCCTTGTGGGGCAGCGTTTTGGAACATCTTGCGGCATACTATGCACTTATTCATCGAGTCCATGGTCTGCCGCCTCACCATCCAGCCTATTTTGCTCATGCAATGGCAAGTCACGCAACCATAGTACTGTGATAAACCCAATAATAAACCATTCCCCAAATCACCATAAATGGGTTGTATAAACCATCCCCAATTGGTAGATTATTGCTTTGTACTAACATTACAGCAAAAGGTTGGGAACATTGTGCGCAGTTGCGACAAAAGCATGGAAAAGCTAGAGCGAACAAAGTCGAACTCCCAAGCTCCCAAATTGAAGAGCAACCCTTCGCTACATCTTGAGACAAGTATTGCAAACCACCAACCAGTTGGATTTTGACCAATCTCTAACATCTCAGGAATGGGGCTCAACTTGCCCCAGCTTCCCTTGGCAAGTTCATGGCTGTGTGAAAATAGGTACTTCAACATCCCAAAATTGCCCATGGTTTGGGAGGTTCACCATTTTTCGTTGCTTTCGGATTCTGATGAACAAAGTGACCTGCACACATGCAAGATTTCATTTGTACCAAATCTATGCAGGTTTGTGGAGCTAATATGTGTTGCAAATCCAATGCTAATCCCGTTAACCAACCATAGAAGGGGGCCATTTTAAATCATCCCATTGCTAGGGGATGCTAGGGTTATACCAAATTTCTTAAACCTCTATATTAATTATCATATATTGGGGATGGTGACTATGGCATTGGGTTTACCACATGAGTTTCCTCCAAACAGAAATGAACCAAACAGCTCTGGTTTGACCAACACCCAGCCCCACGACCGGAGGTGCTGGTGATTACGCCAAAGCCCGCCCAACCGCCGATGTTCTGCCGCACATCCAGCGGATTGTTTCCTGAGTTCTGGGCTCTTCGTGCCAGAATCGGATGAAGGTAGACAGTTACCCTCCCGTGAACTAATAATAGATATGGAAAACCCACCATTTTTAGATGATTTCCTGGATAAACCAGTGGTTTCCCACATCTATATATATTGGAGTTCTCCTTTTAAATCCTTAGGGTACTGGAAATCCTTCCATGCTGGACCCCACAACAAAATCATCCTTACGATCACACCATCAACTTGTCTAGGGCCTGATCATCTTAAGCTATGGTCAGATGCTAAACAACGCACACAATCTTTACCATCTGGTATATAAACATAGACCCTGAGAATAGCTAATTTTAGAGGAAACTAATCTTCCAATCCCTATCTGCCAGGGTCTATGTTAATTTACCAGAGGGTATCAGTTAAATCAAGTATACCTGGTAGTGTATATGGCGGTTGGGGTCAACATCAAATACCGAATAACATCTATCGACTCATATCGAATTCGGCGAATTGATGAATCAGCACTTCTATTCTATATAAAATTAGAATTGATGAATCAGCAGCCCTCTGGTAAACTATAACAGAACTATGGAAAATCACAATTTTTAATGGGAAAATCCACTATAAATCACCATTTTCAATAGCTATGTTAGTTTACCAGAGGGTATTCACAACAATGGATGAAGACGTCCAACAGCTCGGCTTAACGATAAGGATCAATCCCCGAGAGTCTCCGTCTTCTGTGTGATGGACGTCCGTCGTAAACATTCGGAAAATGAAGGAAACTGTTATGGAAATTGCTACTCCAATCGCCAATCCCCCCAAACATCCTCAAACCCTGAAACATCCTGAAAAACACCGCTTGCATGGTCCGAAATATGCTTTCCAATTCCCTACATCCACCGTTTGTGGAGGGTGGTTTGTTCTCAAGGGGAAGGGATTGGTGAAATCTCGGCATGGTTGTGTTCGCATTTTTCACGGTTACAGATCCATGGTTCCCTGGGCTGAAACACAGAATTGACCCATCGGAAGGCAAAGGCCGGGTGAGTTCTCTACACCAAAAGCATGGATTGGTTGTACCCAACATATTGCATGCACCACAAAGACTTGAAACATCTTGAAACCGATTCAAGTACCTTCTGTGGTAAACTAACATAGCTATTGAAAATGGTGATTTATAGTGGATTTTCCCATTAAAAATTGTGATTTTCCATAGTTCTGTTATAGTTTACCAGAGGGTACCTTCTGAGTATGAATGATGTGTTGATTTCGGGCTGAGCCGTGCCTTCTCGGTAAGACTGGGGGCGTCACACGGTGATGAATCGAGCTACCAAGAAAAGATGACTTTGAGTAGCGCCCCATTTGGGGCATGGATATTGGACATCCCCGCAAAAAAAAAAAAAAAAAACAATGGGGGTTTAATATAGTTGGGAGAATCATCTACGAATGGTTATAAATCATGGATTTTACAGCAAGCCATGTGTGATTACCGGAGGGTAAATCCCATTAATCACTAATCATCACCATTGTTCACCATTATTAACCATTCTTCACTGTTATTAACCATTATTAACTATTACTAATTAACCATTATTAACCATCATGAATTGTCCATTATTACTTTCAGTAACCATTATTAACCATTATCAACTATTAGCCATTATTAGTCATTGTTAACCATTCTTAAGCACTATTAACCCTTGTTTTGAGGAGGGTAATATACCCAGACCCACCAAGACACCGTTCGTTCGCGTTTCAGTGTCTAGGCTCCGCAAAGATTGAACTTCTTCTCCAGCGACCGTTTGCCGCGCTCCGTCTTCAGCAACTCCTCAGGGCATCGTTCTGCGGTTGCTTCCTTGGGGGGGTCATCCCACTTAGTAACTGGGGACTAACCCAGGGTAGTAAGTCCCCTAAGTAGGGTTACCCCATCTATAAATATAGGTTATAAGTATGGTCAGGTTATTAACCACTTACTAAGTGGGCTTGTCTCATTTGTAAATATATTCAAAACCTCACTTGCTGTAGTCTGTGATTTCATGGGATGACCAAACACTTACTGACAGGATGGCAAGTAAATCCATCCATCTGTTCTTGATTAAGCGATTTAAGTGATGTTTCCCTACGTTTGGGTGATGTTTGGGATAAATGTGAGAGGCATACCAGACAGGGATAGTATAGCAAAGCGTCGTCCACTTTCAATTGGCTGGCCACCTACAATCAAAAATTCAACCGCGTGTGATTTAAATTGGTCTGCGAAATCAGAAGATGCCAAGAAAAATCATTTAAAGACAACAACAATGATGACCCACAGCAGCAGTAAAACGATTCAATGGCAAAACCCTCTACATGGCTATCTAGGCATAGACGCCCTGTCAAAAAAAACATGCATTTTTTTAACATTTCGTTTACTGAGTATTGTACTATCCTAAAATCAACCACACACACAATCACAAACAATTTAACGTAACACACCTTTCACCTAATTACATGGGTTAGTCTGATCTGAAAATAGGGTACCCCAAATCCAACGAATTATCATCATACTCCCCATTAAATGGCCAATTTTAGGGTTAATACATGTTCATATCGCATTTCAAGACACACCCAAATACCTTATCAAGTTGGGTATGTTTACATATATATTATAGATATACCTATCCAATATATTCCACCATCATGAACGAGATTCTGAACATGGGTATACTGACCCTACGAAGTGATATCACCCTAGTCCTTCAGATGGTCTCTTCTACCTCATCGAACTGCAGCGAAAAAATCATCAGACAAATCAATCACCACCTTGTACCTCAACAAATCAAATGCTTGGTGGTGACATTCCAAACACGTCCCCAACAGTTAGATTTTGTCTTACATGTTTTCTATTGGTGATCGTTCGGTTGTCAAATACCGCTATAATTGTTAAATCTCAGTATGATTGGTGTATTCCCGTTATATCGCATTGTGTCTTATTATATCCCATTATATCCCATCATATCCCATTATATCCCCATATTATGTCATTGCATCATTTCCTATCCCCAGATAGATGCGCAAACCAGCCTCCTCTTATGGACATGTTCCAGGCCCCCAGTCATGCTGCATCCAGGTCGCGCCAAGTTCCGCATGGCCACGGGTGATGGTGGCCAGGCATTGCCTCAAGGTTTCAAGGGGTGAAGCCTTGCGGACCTACGACTTGGTGGTGAAGTCCCCCAGGCATTTCAGTAGGGTAAGTAGGCTTAATCCAGTAACCAAACTGGGGTGAACTCACTCACTGGGGTGAACCACCACATATACCAGCTCAGCCATTTCTGTATACCTAATGGAATATAATTGAACGGTCTATTCGATCATCATTGGAAGATAATTATATTGATATTGTAAAATCCGAAACAACTCCAGATGTCAAATCAATTTCTTGTGGAATCCTTCTGCGGGTTGCTGTTTGAAGCATTATTTTGATTGCTAGGTAGTTTTGAAAATTCATACAACAAGGCATAAACATTCTCAACTTCTCCCTTGCGTTGGATGGACTTGGGACATTGGGATACTTGGACACTTGGACACTTGGACACTTGGACACTTGGACACTTGGACACTTGGACAAGAACGACAACAACAACAACAACAACAACAACACCAACAACCAACAACAAACAACCAACAACCAACAACCAACAACCAAACAACAACAACAACAACAACAACAACAACCAACAACCAACAACCAACAACCAACAACCAACAACCAACAACCAACAACCAACAACCAACAACCAACAAGAACAAGAACAAGAACAAGAACAAGAACAGCAGCAGCAGCAGCAGCAACAACAACAACAACAACAACAACAACAACAACAACAACAACAACAACAATAAGAAGAACAAGAACAAGAACAAGAACAACAACAAGAACAAGAACAACACAAACATGAATTGCTGGTTAGATCTGGTTAGTAACTGGGATTGGTTCACACAGTTATTTGTGTGGGATAACCCACGAAATGAGGACTTACAATCACCAGGGTTCTTAAGGCTTACCAATTATGCTCCAAAGGTGTTCTCAAAATCATCTGACCATCTAGTTTTGAGGGTCATCACGACGTTGACCTGCGACAGTGAGGTTTGTCCTTTGTTTCACTCACGTCATGGTTGCACTTTGCAGTCGCCAAGATGGACAGGTGAAAATGGGTGTGGAAAGGATGATGCCTCTGTGTCAGCAGGTAGCCTTGGTTGGGGAGGAAGCAGACCAACTGCTGCATAAGGCTGCAGAAGTAAGGCATGACATCGTTGCCACACAGGTCGTTCAGGATCAGAGGAATTTTGCTGCCAATGCCAATAACCAAGTCGACAGAAACCAAGACGCCCAAGGAAACCTTTGTGGCACGTCCGAGGCCGGCGGTCATGCAAGCAACATTGGACCGCAAAGAGCCGCAAGTCGTACAATAGCATTTCACACCAAGTGTGAGGTGCGGCAGCATTTTCTGTCCCAAGAAAGACACGTGGCCATGGTAGGAATCGTGACCCGGAGGTTGAAGAAACACTCGTGGGTTTGATCGGCCCGTTCAACTCACCAGTGGACAGGATCATCTTATATACTGCAATCCATCTTCATATGGTGGTTTCCTAAAATAGGGATACCCCCAAACTATCCATTTTAATAGGACTTTCCATTATAAACCATCCATTTTTGGGTACCCACATTTTAGGAAACCCCCACATAATCTCGGCAAATTATCATTGTTCCAAGAGTGGGAAAGAACATCATAAATATTCGGCATGGTGCCCTGGACTCATCATCATACGCAAGGTTGCCACGTGGTGAGGTGGCATTATTTTGTCTGATTGTTCTTTGACGATCCGCAATAACTATGACACAGCCCGGTAGTGGGATATGCCTTAGCAATTCATGGCTTATTAAGTAGATATCAAACGTTGCCAACACATTGCTCGATGGGACGTGTGGTGCGCACCATATCATGACTGAACTAAGCCTAGATTTGGGAATGCACTAAGCCTATCGTGATACAGATGTTTGACTCGACGTGCATGTGTTCGTCCAAAATCTAGACTCTGATACCCATCTAATCTTGTCCCAGATGGAATGGGACGGATTAAAATGTTTTTCTATACGACAATGAACACAATTTTATGGGGATGATCCCTGATGCTTTGATCCATCCTGCCCCCCTAGTCATAAATTGGTTGCTTACCCATCTAACGCGAATTATACTGTAATTAAACCAACATGATCCCCTCAACATCTCAGTGATTCATCGTTCAGGATGGACATCAAGTCCTTAGTAAAGTTCCTATGAAATTCCCATAAAGTCCTTAGTAAAAATCCCTTCAAAGCCCCAAATAAATTCCCTATACGATCCCCCAAGTCCTTAGTAAAATCTCTACCAAATCCCCATGAAATCCATAGGTCCTTAGTAAAGTTCCCATCAAAATCACCATCAAATCCCCAGTTTCCCCATGAAAAACATGTCAAGGTCCAGGTTGCGGCGTGCCAAAGACGCTGGGCGCCGCCAGGCTGGAGGCAACCACATCGTGGAAGCCTGGTAAACTAACATAGCTATTGAAAATGGCCATTTATAGTGGATTTTCCCATAAAAAATGGTGATTTTCCATAGTTATGTTAGTTTACCAGAGGGTAATGTGCCAGTGATTCCATGCTATGTTGCTCAATTGGCCATTGTTGTTCCCTAGAGCCCAATTCCAGTTGTGAAATCCCACTCAATCACCCTCCCAAGTTGGAGAGTCAGATCACCCCATTTTGAGACAGTGTCCACTCGTTTGTTTCCAAAAGTTGTCCCCATCTGTTGATTGATATCCCAACAATTCGTGGTGAATGAGTCCGTGAACATTTTGAGGGGATATCCCACCAGTTTCCTCAATTTCTCTTGCTCAAGTCATGCTAATCCCCCATGTTTATGCTAATTTTCCATAGGTTTTCATGAGGCTTTCATCGAAATATCACCATGTTTGGTGCTACAACCCCCATTTTTCATAGGTTTTCACAGAGATATCCGATCTTTTTGCATGACAAATTCACCAATTCCTGTTGGTGAACCCCCCACCTCTCAACATTTTCCACGGCTTTTCCAAGGGATCCGCCAAACCGTTGCCCCGTCTTCGCCATGGCGACTCTGCATGGGCGCCGACGACGCCACGGCCGCCGCAAAGTGCTGCGGGTAGAGCAGGCGTGCCCAGGCGCTTAAGGCGCCGCTGTAGGAACCTCCGAAGGTGACCTTGGAAGGGCTACCCATGTCCCAAGATGTCCCAAGTATCAGGCCAGTTACCCTCCAGTGGACTCACATAGCTATGGAAAATGGCACATTTATTGATGACCTACCTTTAAAAGTGGGGATGTTCAGTAGTTATATGTAGTTTTTTTTCAAGATGTTTCCCCATATTTTGGTTGATCACTGTTCATTACCATATATTGGTACTCAACTCCCTATGCTTTTCATGTGTAATTCTCCAAATTATGTTGGTTGAACCCTACTGGTTCTGTTGGCTACATCAACAATCACCGCTCAGTTTTTATAATTGTCATAAATTGTCGAAAAAAGAAATTATATACTTGGAGGAAATGGAGGTTATACCCAAGTTACACATCGGATAACCTACTTAGGTTGCCAGAGTCCCATCCACCAGTTACGATCGAAACAGGCCTTCATTCTGTCCACTTCACCCAAGTTTTGGTTGCTTAAAATCCAAATTGTTCCATGGTCATATTCCCATTTGGGTGGTGACTCCCCACTTGCGAGCTAGTTACGCACGCTTTGTTTTTCATCACGGTTTTGCTTACTCCTAATTCTGATGCCATAGTTTAGGACAGCACACTCCCACTTTGCTGTCAGTAGCTAACAGTGAGGTTGTATCAAAGAATCAAGCCATAGTATATCATACATTATAATACATTTACAATCGAATCATATACGTATTGATATATGGCTTTGTCTGCAAAAATTGTGTACCTCCAATTCCAATGGAGTATCATCATTTTCCCTATTCAAATGAGTATTTGTGGATCAATATTCCCTATTTTCAGACAAACCCAAAATCCCACTAGTTTATCATCATTTTCCCTGTGAAATAGCTATTTTCGGGGTATACCCCATTTCCAGACACACCAATATTGATAATTTATGGTAATTTGGTACAACAAACCAAGGGCCCAGGAAGCCCAGCATGCCAGGCCGCCCACTGGGCATCCTTCAGATCCAGCCGCGCATCTGACAAAAGCAGCCCGTGGCCAGCGATGAACTCGCCTTGCCGGGGCTGGAATGGAGAAACAGAACAGGTACATACTTAAGGGAATGGGATGTGACATGATATAACTATACTATATTATGCTTAATGGATTTAGTTGGGGATTTTGATTTTGCCCAGGGTTTACGGAAATCTATGGATAACGGTCAATCATGATTAAGAATGATAAATCATGTGGTAAACCCAATAATCATTCATCCCAAAAATCACCATGTTTATCCGTGATCACTAACCATCATGGCAAAATAGTAGGTTTATTATTGAGTGTCCCACACTACAAGATCTGTCTTGACGAATTTAGTCGGAATAGTTTACCATATATTAAAGTTATAGGATCGCTGCAAAATATCAACTGCTTCTACACCAATGAAGCGAGTGGCACAAAATCTTCACCTAGCAAACAAAGCCGCCAAGTGAACATAGTGTTGAAATCATGAGTGTTTAAATCAACAGTTACTTGTACCAGCAAATGATCATTAAAAACTGGTGATAACTTGTGACAACCAACAAATGGGTTGTCTGATCATCTGAAAAAAAAAAACAAAACATCATCACAATAAACAGTAGAAACCTTGGGTGCAGCATCCAAGTCCAACACGGAAAACTTGTCTGAACTTCCACATGAATTCAGGGTTTGGGCAGTAGACCGTGCAGAAACCCTTCAGAATTATTGCAGAGTCCACTACGGCATTGTCCAGTTTGTACTTGTCTGCAAGTAAAGTACCCTCTGGTAAACTAACAGTTCGCTATTGAACATGGCCATAGAAATAGTGGATTTTCCCATTTAAAGTGGTGATTTTCCATAGCTATGTTAGTTTACCAGAGGGTAATGTTCAATAGATCCTCAGACCTTGTTGAAAAAGAATTCTTAGTGATGCAAAATCCTCCATAGAGGACTTTCCCACTAAAACACCATCTGTCTGTAGAGAATTGCCAGCCATGGCCATGATGACACCATCTCAAGCATCGAGGTAAATTATAATAATTCACTAATTTGAATTAAGGCCATTTGGGGATGATTCCCTATACTAACCATATATTCCAGTGAGGTCACAGTGAGGTCGTTATAGTTTACCTAGATGGATGATTTTCCCGCAAAAAAAAATGGTTCGGAGATTTTCGATGTATATCGAAGCTGCTTGGCGGTGTCACCCTGAAACATAGGCCTCCATCCCCACTTGTGTGATGGCAAACAAACATATGGAACCACTGAGCAGAAAGATTGCCAATCCAAGATATCCTATCAACAAATATGTAAATAGATATCTAGCTGCTTCGTGTCTATGACTATGTGACTATGTGTCAAAACCCATGAAATCTCCTGTAAGGTCGCTTAAATTTATGGATGATCGTCCCAATAAAACATGGAAAACCATAGTTTTTAACACATCCCCAACAAAAAACACAGGAATCATAGGTAACACGGTAACACATGCCCACTTCCCCCTTTATAGCTAACGATTAACGCGGTACCATCCTTGATTCCAGTCACGAAAAGCTGCTGCGTCAGCCAAGGCTTGTCGACCTTGAACAAACTAAACAAACAGCGAGTTTTGGGATCATTGGCCCCGTGTGCTCAAAAAGGGGGATCGATGAAAGCTGGTTTATTTCAGCCATATTTCACCAGGGTTTATGGATGTTTATGGATGTTTATGGATGTTCATGCCATTGTCGAAAATCGTCTACCATCAAATTCCCATGATTCTCATCATATTTCCCGTTTTTTGTTCCTATTCAAATGGCCAATTGGAGGGATACACCATTTTCACACACACCCACATCCGTAGTTCATGGGATTTATAAACCAACAAAACTGGGAGGCACCACCTCGTAGCTCCACAACCTGCGCCACCCACCAGTTTCTCTGCAGCATTCTATATACATCATTCTAAATCCATGCTTGGGCTGGTTGAATCATCATTTGTAATTGTTGTCTAGAAATTTTCCACGCCCTGTTCATGGATCTAGTTCATCCAAAACCATAGAGATATGTATGACACATATCAACCAGTTATTTTTTAACCCCTTACATACCCTACTAGTTACGAGGTGGGGCCCCCCAGCTATAGGTTGGTTTTCCATCCCCTTATAGTTACATCATGTTCTATCCCCCTAAGCAACCCTAGAATTCACCAAGTTTATTACACCAACTTAGCTATAGTTGGCAACAGATCCCATTGAAATCAACATGTTTGAAACGCTGAAAGCCTCATTTTTCGTGGTCAAATCATTTCTTTTTGTGGTTAAATCCAAGTTTTTCTTTGTGAAATCCCAACATGTTGTTGCTGAAATTCCCCTTTGGTTGCTGGTCAAATCACCATTTTTCCTGCTTACCCACCTCGTTGCATCCCACAATTTAACCCAGGCGGCTGGAGAGGAATTTCAAGTTCTCCACCGTGAAGTTCTCCACGGCATCGAAGGCGCTGCCGCCGTAGTAGCGATGCTCCAGGCCCAGCAGCAGAGCGGTGAGTCCGGTTCGCCCGCTGGAGGCGAGGTGGACCATGTTGTTGCAGGTCATCCTGGGAGGTCAAATACCCTCTGGTGAACTAACATAGCTATTGAAAATGGCCATTGAAATAGTGGATTTTCCCATTAAAAAATGTGATTTTCCATAGTTATGTTAGTTTACCAGAGGGTATGGCATGTGGCCTGGGAAGATCATGAAATGACCAACTTCGTACTGCTATGATATTTGGATGTGTCTGAAAATGGTTAGTATAAGTATACCCCCCATCCCCCTCAAAGCAACAATAATAGGGAACATCGTGATGAAGTGGATGGAATGGGGTAGCCTATGTTCAGACAAACCCTATATTGACGTTTAAAAAACAACTGGACGTGAAAAAGATCTTCGGCAAGCTGGATCTTGGCTCAACAACTCTCCTCAAACTCTTCTCATGGCCATAGCTCCAGTCTCAACTCTTTGCATGTTTGGATCAACAATCACTCGTACCTTTGGTGGTGCCCCCTAGATATGTTTCTTGGTTTGTTACATTTTGTTACCCATATGGAGGTTTCCTAAAATAGGGGTACCCCCAAATCATGCATTTTATTTTCGGATTTTCCACTATAAACCATCCATTTCTGGATACCTCCATGACTTAGGAAACCCCCATAAAACTGTAGCTATTTCATCGCCCTGATCCCAATATATTGGTGCACCACCTGTGGATCTAACCTGATCCAGGTGGAGACCACGGTCTCCAAGCATCAAATGCCGCAAGGCCGGAAGCGATGGCAGCCAGGGCTTATCTTCTCCATCGATGCAAAGAAAAATGGGTCCTCCAGGCTGGTAGTAACCTGGTTGTGTTGAAAAGACGCGGGGAGCAACTTGAAACCAGGGATATACCCTCTGGTCAACTAACATAGCTATGAAAAATCACCATTTTTAATGGGAAAACCCACTATAAATGGTCATTTTCAATAGCTATGTTAAATTACCAGACGGTATATCCTTTGTGGGTTGTGGGTCATCTTTTTTTGGTTCAGATAATTTCCGCAGGTCTTTATAATCACTTCCGGTACTTTCCAAAGTTTGGAGGTAGCCAAGTCTTGCCCAAGTTTTTTTCTCATACACATAGGACCCAAAGGAGGTTGTTTTTGGCAATACAGCATACATCCTCCTCAATACGGGCATATATAGATCATTATATATATCAATAGACTGGGGAAAAAAAGAACCACCTATGGTTGTACAAGTACAACTCTGTACCATTGGACATATAGGTTGAGGCACCTGAAATTTTCTCAAACAGCCTGAGGTGTCCAGAAATTTCTTGGGGAAGTGCAGGCCAGCGATTCGTTTAGGATGTTCAACTTCCATAAGTTTGGATGTGGGGCCCCTATGGGCCCCTGTGAATTGAGGTGAAATATCTCCACTTCCAGAACTGCACCGACAGTTTAAACCCTCATTGTCCATATTTAAGTGGCCAAACGTGGAGATTGGAGGGTATAGCCCTCCTTTCCAGACCGATGTGTCCGTGAACTCTGATGAATTTCGGCAAGTGGCGTGCATCAACTACGAAGCGCTGGCACCAGGTCTTGTTGTTCCTCGGTTGGGGAAGCCAGTGGTGTGGACCCAGGGAATATCCCCTGTTCCATTTGGCCAAAGAAACCACGAAGTTTCGAAACTTGGTTTGAACGTGCAAACTGAAGAATGGACAATATACAATGTGAGGGCCCCTAGTTATAAGTTGGTTTATAAACCCCATTAGGTATAGTTAGAAGTATCATAAACCATAGTTATTGGAGTTATAAACCAACTTAGCTATCTAGTACCAAAATTGATTCCTGTGTTTTCGAATATCAAGGTGTTCAAACCTAGGGGTTCCTATCATCGAGACTATGAGATTGCCGAATAAGCTTGACACTGGTCTCAAACATGTTATATCACGTCAGAACAAGTTTATTTTTTCCAAACTTCTGGGCCATTGTTCTACCATATAGATACTCAATATTCCCCAACTTATCGGCTATATAAATGATAATCCCATTGTTTTACCATAGGTATTCCCATGAAATTAATCTCAAATGCACCCCACAAGTAGTTCAAGTCGTCTATACAATTTCAAACGGTGACCTTCTTGAGCTGGGAGTCGCTGGATCGAAATGATCCAGTTTCTGTTGGCAGAAGCGGTAGATGGAGTTGGGATCCTTGGGAGCTGGGGGATGGCAACGGAGTCCCAGGGAAAATGCGGATTGCCCTCCGGTTCACTATGGTTAATAGTGGTTAATAATGGTTCATAAATGTTCATAATGATTAATAGTGATTAACAACGGTTAGTCATGGTTATTGATGGTTCACCATTGTGATGAATTGTTATGAATGGGATTCAGCTTCTGGTAAACCAACCGTGGCTGGCTGGAAAATTCCTGAGCTAAATGGAGGTCTTAGTGGGAACATCATCTGTAGATGGGGAATTGTTCATCGCCACGATTGATTTCCAATGTGGGTTGATGAATCGCCACCAGCAGCTTCTATTATTCAACAACTATAAAACATAAATCTTAGTTTTTTCCCATTGGATTAGCGGCCTCAAATAGCACTTTCCATATATAGGTTGTAGAACTGAAGAGAACATATAGAAGCAAACCTGCAATCTGATTGTGGTAAGAAATGTTTGAGACATATGATATTGCAACAAGCAAGGGGAGGTTTCCTTGAATGGGGGTACCCCCAAATCAACCATGGTGTTCGGGATCCCTAGCGCTTCAACATTACAGCTGTCAACTGTGCACTGCTCTGCTATTTGGTTGGCCAGTAAAACCTGCATTGGACCTCCCTTCCAATAAGCCAATATTACTGTTGGAGTAAAACAGGTATGTGAAATTATGTAAAGCTGCTTCGTATTCTATAACTTGTGCTCCCACACCACTGTGACCGTAGGATCTCTGAGGTCAGGGTCATCCAGATCCACCTGGCTTTGCCTAAAGAAGGTACAGTGAAACCACTGTTTAAGAACCCACTGCATTAAGAACCTCAGGGGCTGGATTGCTGGATTCAACCCTATCTACCGGCTAATTGAAATAAGAACCCTAGGGAACCCTGAAATATCTGAAATTTTGGTCATTCGTTCTTATTCACCTTTCCCAGGAGGCGCGACTAGATTCTAAAATTGCTAAGGTACATCTTGAGGTGTAGCGGGGTATCTTGNGCCCTGAAAGTTTTTTTCAGCATCCCCAAGCCTCTTGAGCCCCTAGCCACACCCGGAAAAACTTTTAGGCCCTGAAAGTTTTTTTCAGCATCCCAAGTTTGGGGTCGCCAGACCTCTTGATTAAGAACCCCTTAAGAACTTGAGGGTACCCTCGTTCACAATGCCTGTAGATTTCCACATATAGCACTTAAGAACCCAAGGGTACGCTGGAAAATTCCTATTCGGTTCTTATCCAACGGTTCCGCTGTACCCAAAAAGAAGTCCACTGGTCAATCATCGCTTTCCACATGACTGGGTCCATGTGAAATATCGTCAAAGCGATTGGATGTGAATCTTTAGTTCCTAAATGTTACTAATATGCATGTTAAATCATTTCAAAGTATTCCCCCAAGATGTTGATTCCCAAACCTCCAGAGAATTGCCACCAGCAGAGACGAAAAAAACCATGTCTGAAGAGACACAGAAAGGGCTGTCAAGGCTCCGACAAATTGAACAACGGTGGCTCCAGCTCCTCCTTGGCCAACCGGGAATCATGTTGCCAGGGTCCAAGACATTGAGATATGGCCCTAAACCCATGTGTTTCCATTAGGATTCTTTTTGCCAATAGAAAGGGACAGTTGAATCCACAGAAACGTGGGTTGGCACGCAAATTTGAACCAATAAAAGTGGAGATTCAACCATCAAACCTGTCGATGCAACCATTGAAATAGCCATGAGCGGATGACAATCCAGCCTGTTTTTCCTCAAATAGGAGGATTTACCACCAGTTTATCGTCATGCAAGTGGAAAACATAGTTTCTAAACTAGCAAATTGCGGTGTTACATCAATATGATCAAACAAACCAACATAGGTACTGGGGATGAGCCAAACATGGGTTACCAACGGACTTCCAAAAGATCTTAGACTATAAAATGTTGCAGGACAATGTGACCCATATCCCTATTAGATGATACACCAAACAAACATATGTGAATAAGATTGAATACGGATGACTATCAAAGGGCATGTGCCGTGTTCTTGGTATGAACCGAGTAAGAAACTCAATCATTTAATAATCTGGAATGGAAGTGGGCTCAACCCCCATTCCGATGTAGAGGTCCAGGGCAACCTCCAAGAAGTAGCTGGAAATTGGTTTACCAGTGTTTTTGTACGTAGGGCTTTGCTTTTCTATGCTTTTCTTTTTTTCCGGGGAGTGCTAATGGTTGCTACAAATGCTACTCACAAGTCCACCCACAAAAAATTCTACATCAGGTATGCTGTGCATACAGAATCCGGAGTAACATGCATTTTTTTGTGCATACCACAATTTTGGACAAACCAACAAATCACATAAAATCCACCGAAGCATATCATTGGTTGATGGCTATATCTCATCAATTATCCCGCATACTTGTTAATTCTATCCCCATTCTCTGCTGTCATGCTTATCCCAGTCTATAAGCGGTGAAGGTAAAGTCCTCATGGTTCCATTTCTACCCAAAAAAAATGCGTCGGCCCAGGTGCACGAAGCTTCTGCACTGCCTCTGTTCGGATCTGGTACGCCTTGTTCCCCCCCGGGGCAGCAGCTATCGCGGTGCCAACGAGCAATGGCAGAGCGAGGATCGCGACATGGCGGTGGAAGACATCGGTAGGCATCATCCGAAGGACAAATGGAGTGGGGCAACATGGGACAACTAAGTTGCTGAGGAAGTGAAGGTAAGGGGAGAAAGAGAGAGAGAGAGGGAGATGTATTACGGTTCTAATATGATATCGGAAACAAATAGAATTAGTTTATCAAAACATGTGAGCATATACTAATACCAATTGGTGATGGAACCATCAAAACAAAGAGTAAATGCATGAAACATCCTACACCTGATATTTTGGGACTTCATTTTTGGACATTGCAGAGTCTGAGTAATAACTTGGTGGTCCATTGCATCCATTGATATCCACTGCCATTATCTGCCATTAGGATTTATATACATTCTAAACCTGCCCACTAAAAGCTTCAAGTATCTTCAAGTGGAGTGGCAATGGTTTTTGCTGGGCAAAGTCTTGAAGGAATAGCAGTTAAGGGATGATCTGCCCACACTTCCTTCCAGGGGCAAAGGCAACTTCACCAAACATCGCTTCACCTGTAACAGCAACGTAGATGTCAAACAGCTTGGGGCTTGGGGTGGTCTATGGGGATTCATGGGGTGGTAAGAGCTTTTCATCATCGGTTCAATTTCGATCCGCCAAAGCTGCAGAAGAAAAAAAAACTGTAGTGATCAGTCAATTCATAAGATTGGATACGAAATATTCTGTCCATTGTCATTTCAAGTACATAAAAAGGACGTTAATGGACTTTGTATGGTAATGTACCATTTGGGGTGCCGTATTTCAAGGGGTGATGCTACCTTCCCACAGGCCTTATCACCCTGAATATATAGATTGAGTCCTTCTAAATGTCCTACCTACCTGAAATTCAGAAAATGGCTATCGATTCTGATACACTACCCTGCAGAGACAGAGCTAAACATTCCATCTACAATCTCGGCAAGCATGGTATTGTCCACACCTATCACATATAAGAGACATGTTGAAAAATGTTGAAAGGTATAGCCGAAGCCGCCCTTTTCGGATTCCCTTACCAAATGGAAGTGATGTCTTTACTCTAAAAACCTGGAAAACTTCAAACATGTGTTGACTATGGTCAATCAGCATGTCCTGATCGCTATATTGCCATGTGTGTGGAATAACAGTCAATCTCTTTCATGTTTTCTTTTGCCTTTGTCCGACTCAATCCAACGAATTGATGGCTTAAATGTGTTTAATCCATATATATATATATAAATCTCCATTCTTGGTTGCCATTTTTTTTTCCATTTTTGGCACGTGTCCTTTCCCGCTGTGCCCCAAACATCGACTCCCAACCTGGCCGTTGGGAGATGCCATCAGCCACCAGCCATCTGGGCGGCCACAGCTCTTTTCAACGGGGCCCTCAAAACTTCGTGGTGAACTCTGAATTTTCAGTGGTTCAAGCTGAGAAAATGCTTCTGAAAAATCGTGCAAACATCACTTAATCTAGAAGTATGAAGCTCAATTTTCATGTTTTACCATTGTGTTGCATGGCTTAACTCTTCCCAACGTTACCCCCATGGTCACTTTCCCTCGTGTTTTCCCCCACGGTTCTTTCGCCCCAACGGTGTCCCGCGGCTCCAAGGCCGCCTGGTGAGTGACGCGCGCTCGGCGTTGCTTAACTTGTCGAAGGCGTTGCAAACGGCATCTCCACCTGCAGCCATAGGGGATAACACTGAAAAATGAAAAAGTGTTATATAGTGACTAATATAGCTGGTGTGATAGTAGTTACTAATATAGCTGGTGTGTTACATATTTTACATAGTGTTACTATTGTGATGGTCATTATGTAGTCACGAATACTCACTATAATTATTGTATAGAAACATGTATTTTTCAGTGGCAAATGTATCGCGATATATTTGTGTCATATCATACTAGTCGATATTACGATATGATTGATTATAGTTGAGAGGTGGAGTCACGATTTAATTTGGCTTGTGGTTTCAACCAACAAAAAACAACAACAACAGTTTAATATGTGCTTACCATTTTTACCCATGCGAATTAATCAACTTGATCGTGGTTTCAACCCATCCAAGAAAATATGCTCGTCAATTTGGACCCAAATAGGGTTGAAAATACATGAGTGAAAGCACCAACTTCATTTGGGTCCGTAAAACATCGCCATGATTCATGGCGTTCCATACCCGAGAATTGTCCAGAATTGTCCAGGTCCTTTCAACGTGCCGTGACCCTGACTTTTTGGCTTGTCCAAACCTGTGGGATCAACCTCCAAGTAGCCAGGCGATGCTGCACATTCTACACCCTGTTGGTTTCAAATGGCTTAGTTCTCAAAAAAAAGGGGGGGTTCAGTGGGCCCCAAAACCATGGCGTTCCCCAAGGAAAATCCGAGAAACTCCCTGGATGATTCAGGGACCTCCCGGGAACCCATCATCCATGGGCAGCCATCTCTGGGAAGATCAAACCCTTGAACCAATCGATCCAAAATCACTGCGCTTCTTGTTTGTAAACATCCCATGGTTTATTATATGGTTCGTAGTTTGTACACCCTCATTCTTTTTGATATGCTAGAAAAGCCTATGACTCACTCATGGGCTTACTCAGATTGATCTTAGCAAAATCCTGGTATAGTCAAGTCTGAAAAAAAAACCTATAGATTTCTTATAATTTTTGTTCTTGTCTTCCCCGTGTTTGATGCGTCATAAACCATTCAGCAGTTTGGTTTACAGAATCACCCAACAAGATAGAAGAGCACAGAGACGTACATCCTAACCAGAAGAGTGCTAAATCTTGAAACTATTTGGAGGATTTACTAACTATGGTAGACATAGTGATAGAATGTTTAGTAACTAATCACAGATAGAAAAGCACAAATACATAGTTACTGTTTGGGGGTGACATAGTAACTATGTATAAACACCACGTTCTCCATCACCGGCCCAGCAGTCGAAGGTCCGAGTCACTGTCACGATCATAGGCTGTGCTCAAACACAAGAGCCGCACCAAGGCCTACCACTGGCACCGGGGAACCCCCGGATTTGGGGTATGATATACAGTATCACTATATATAACTATATTATACATAACTATATCCCCCGCAGCAAGTTATGTTCACCAACTTGCAAGGAGGCAACTGCCACAAGGTTTTCGCTACAACCTGATTGAACCCAGAACTACTCCAGGTAGCATAGACAGGAATGAACTTCCTAAAGAGGTGTGAGCCAGTGAAAATCTAGCTCCGTTTTAGGCACGATCCTGCCACCGCATGAAGCCACCAAAAAAAATGGACAAACACATTTGCACAAAAGGACACAACTTTAAGACTACTACAAAAAGAAGAGGTAATGCTCTTTGAAACCAAGTCACTTTGGATGTTTCAGCTCTGGAATTCAAAGTAGAACTTCAGCACATTGGTTGGTTCGATTTATGGAATCTACACCGGAGCAAGTTCCCTTGAGCAGCTGTTTTACCACAGAAGTCATCCGAACATCTGTTTAACATCGTTATTCCACCCAATCAATTTGAAAACACAAGCATGATTTTGAAACGTGTTTTATCATGCTTTGCTCTTCTTTCTTGATACAAAACAATGTTCCCATTTTTTTTTGCAATCTATATCTTTTATGATCATTGTTTTCTTGCAAACACGTGTGTATGTCCCATCATATTTCCAAACAAACGTTATATTATTTTATATCCATATATCTTTTCCAATCTATGTCTTTGTTGGAAAAAAAAAAACGCATACCCTCTGGTAAACTAACGTAGCGAACTGGAAAAGGAAAATCAACTATTTTGATGGCCATGGCTTCAATGGCAAACTGGTAAATTACCATATATATGTTTCCATCTCTTTGAATGTTCCCCAGAGATCCGCCTGGTGTTGCCACGAGGCGAAGCGCGACAAGGCCTTGGATCCCCGCAGCAGAAGGAAGGCCTGGCAGCGCTGAGGTGAAGCTTTCCAGGGGCGAAAGCACTGGGATATGACTGGGATTTCGTCTCTGGTAAACATACAAGAAACGATGGAAAATCACCATCTTTAACAGGTACTTAAATCCAGAAATGGGCCATTTTCCATAGTTATGTTTGTTTGCCAGAGGGTAGTTGGATTTACTGGAGTATTTCATGGACTAGTGAATGGGATAGATCACATCATTGGGATTTGATGGGGATATACAATGGGATACAACATTATATAACCTGATTAGAAAGACATACACCACCTGGTGCCCCAGAACTTTGGTAAAGTTGGTTTGCATGCCCAATAACTCAGGTTTATGGTAGATATATCTATGGTTGATGGAATTTATCAGCCAATTAATATCATGTTTTGCGGCAGCACCTTCTACCATTTTTCACGGATTATAAGTTTTAACAATGATTTAATGGATTGGGGTATGATATATGAGCATATATGAGCAATATTCGGGTGTCGCAACTTTCATGGGGATATCTTATGGGAAAACCCTTCTAAAAATGAATCCAGTGATTCGAGATTATATACATGGCAGAATGCTTCAGACGTGCAGCCGCTACGGATCAACCTGTCCGACGGTGTGATAGTCACCCTCGGACAATGGACACACCTTGTTGGGATGTCAAACTATACGGTGGACACTCGGTTGCCATGTTTGATGACACCGGAGGGTGTGGTTTTGTCTGAACATAGAGTACCCTGAAAAATCGCTTGGTTGATTATCATATTCCATATTGAACTAGCCATTTTGGGAGTATCCACCATTTTCAGACAGACCCATGCAGTTTCTGGGAACTTCAACATGGACCCTGCACACATGTTCTCATCAAAGATTGCCTTTGTATCTTTGTGTGGTGAATGCACACACCTAGGTGTCCACATTGCGCTTCCATGGTTGTTGACTTTCCACATAAAGACAAGAACTGCCTCTAACTGGTGCAGATAGGTGTAACCATTATAGCTATGGTGACTTGGGGATCCCACATTTGAAGAATATAGTGATTCATACTTAGTGATTCTAGTTTGGAGGTCCTGCCCTGGCCAAAAAAAACGACTCGAAAAAAATGAGGCAGCGCGACGTTGTAGGCAGGGCCCGCATCCATGTTCCTGCAACCGTCGGCATCTGGGATATGGGATCGGGGGCACTTTTGCATGTTGCCAGTTGGTGGTGCCGCCATCTTCTGTCAAGAATCTTCTCGACCGGAACCATGATCTGCAGATATTTCTGGTTGGTGGTGATCTTTGTTTGCAGCAAATTATTTTTGGATGTGGAAGACCCCCAAAAAAAATCTAATGACATGATCTGGTCTAGAATCTTGGACGGATTCCACATCTATGGTAAGTTCCTGGAGGCCAATAAAGGATGATAACTTTGTTCATCCATGGGGAGGTCCAAGAGATTCACCTTCCTGAAAATGAGGTTCACATCATCCCCCAATATCCCAACAAAAACCATCAGGGCTTCTGGCCAGTGGTCAAGTGGAATATCGCTGAATGCAGCGGCGTACACCATTGCCCGGTATACACTTATGATGTAATAAAAGAACATCATCGCTTTACACCATATATGTGCACTTGTCCATGATCAAAACATGGCATATGGTGATGGTTTCTGGTCATCGATCCCATGCCATAGGAACCCTTATAATCTGAATATCTAAAGTGTATATATATATATATATACAATATATATATATATCATTATATATCCAATATGTATATATATATTTATATGCTATAAAATAATATAGAGTAAATACCTATGAAGTAATGCATTTACGACCATCCTCAAGGACTGGGTGTATGAATCATTTCCAGGCCAAAAATCAGGGTCTCTTGAGATCCTAACAGATCGACAGCTGTTAAGAAGTGAACTTCATGACTCTGGACAAATCAGAATACTCTCTGCTAATTCAAGGTATAGCTATAGAAACTAATCGTTTTTCACAGGTGATTCCTCATAAATTCATTCATGGGCCATTTGCCAAAGCTATGTTAAAAACACCACAGGCTAATTCACCAATCTGAGCCCGCTTGGGGATGATTCCCCATATATAAACCATCATCATCATAATCCAAATGACTCAAATCAAGTTGCTTTTGTACCGTCTTTTATTCCCAAATCCAGAACAACACATTGTCAAACTTTTCCAACACTTCCCCCGAAAGGTGTGGCCCAATTAGGCCAAAGTCACAACCAAAACTCTGCTTCTTGCACCAACATCTGCTCTTTCAGCGTCTGCCACAATTGGGATATGTAGCACCAAGATCTGCTGCTCAAGCGTCTGACGCTGATGCAAAAGGATCTGCTGCGGCTGGCCAGGTCAGCCAAAAAATGGAGTTGCTTGCAATCTTTGGCGAAGAAAGGGTAGGCCACATGTAAGCGAAGCTGATCGTTGTCTGTCACTGAAACTGAATTAGACCATCCAGGACATACCTGGGCAAATTATAACAATTCACTGACCTGAAATAAAACTATATTGACTATATTGAGATTTACTATATTGAAATAAAACTATCATAACAATTTTCAATATTTAAGATATCCCCATTAACTAACCCAATATTAGGATACTTAGCTCTACTAGCCATGATTCCAGGGTTCGCTCACAGTGAGGTCACTATGATTTGCCCAGAAATACGTTTCGGGTCCCAGCGGGGCTCGGATCATCTGACTTCAAAGATTGGATACCCTCTGGGAAACTAACATAGCTATCAAAAATGGCCATAAAAAGGGGGATTTTCCCATTAAAAATTGTGATTTTCAATAGTTATGTTAGTTTACCAGAGGGTACTCAACAAACCAAGGCCAGTGATCATGGTCTTTCCTACTGAACCATTCGGGAACTAGATAGGTGGGGGAAGGGTTCCGAAAATGGAGGACCGCAAAATCATCTAGTATATGTTTCGAATGGGGAAACAAATGGCTAAGAGGGGTCCCGCAAGTTTAAGAAACATCCAAAGACAAAAGCCATGATGAAAAGAATTTGCGGAAAATAATCAAAGGAAATCTTGATATCGGATGCTCAAAAGCCTTGGTTTCCTGCAGATTCTCATCAAATTCATCTATAGAGACCTCATGAAACGGATTGAAGTCATGGTTTCCCCAATCATCCCATTGTAATCCAATTGTAATCCCACTCACTAGATTCTCATCAAATCGACCTATTGGCTACACCAAATCACCATCCCCAAACAAACCGGCTCCTGAGCTGCATCAAAGCCTCAAGGCCTGGGTCGATATCGGTGGTAAAATAAACCTGGACCAAGTGGAGCCTGATTCTTATGGTGTAATAAGCTGTATCTAGTTGTATACCAAATATCTTAAGATTTAAGTAAATATACATCATAAATCAAAAGTATCTAAATACATATACAAATTATATATATATAATATGATATAGTAAGCGGTATAATGACGGTAGATATCTACTATACATGTAAGACCTAGTCAGTAGCGGTCAGTAGATACTTAGAGCTCTTCTTTTGGAGGTGGTCAGTATGTTTGTTAGTGGTAGATACACCCAATAAGATTTAAACTAGGTGGTGCCGGTGCTATAGTCCGTGGTAGCAACAGTACTCATCGGTTATAACAACACCAGCAAACAATAAATGATCAGTGATCATTCATCATCATCATCATCATCATCATCATCATCATCATCATCATCATAGACGATGCATACTATCTTTCAACATGAATCTATATGAATAAAACAATATATTGCACTGTACGTACGTACATCACGTAGTGGTCTTCGGACATCAACGCAACCCCCTAAATTGTTCACCTCAAACGGCCTTCGGAGCTATCAGCAATGGGCATCAATTGTTTGATCGATGCAACTTGTTCACATGGTAAAGAAATACATATAGATATGATATATGTATCCATGAATTGTTTTTTTTCTTCAATTACTAGATATCCCCAAAAAATCAGTATGGATACACCTTTTCAGGGGAAAAACACACACACACAATACGTCATCAACACAAACTGCCTCTTTCACCATGTTGAAGTTCAACCAGTTCCATCATCTCGTGGAAAAAAAATGGTTGGTCCAACAAAGAGGTAACTAGAATTTGGTGCCCCCTAGTTTTGTTCATTAGTCTTAAAAACCCCGCTGAAAACTACAGTTCTTATGAATCAGCTTAAGCTCATAAATGTTTATTTAGTAGTTGTTTCATGTTATTTCAACCAACTCACTTAACCATGGGGCTACCGTGAGAATGGTCGCCACCACTCCTCCAGTCCTGTTTCCTCCCTGTTTCGTCCCCACCACTTTTTGGCCGCCCGACCCGGACGGAACTTTTGAAACTGCGACTCCTTAGGCGACTGATTGACGAGTTGAGTTGGGCACATCCAATGGGTTGATTGGAATCAGAAATATTGCAGTAATATCCATAAATAATAGGAATAGTATTCCATTATTATTTATGAATTGAACATACTTGGGATATATTCATATTTATATATATATATAGGTGATATTTTATATATAATGGGATGAATAATGGATATCTATATAATGACATATTATATATAATGAAAGATAAACCGACCTTAAGATCTTAACAAGAATATTCGATAACCGTGGTTCTTACCAGCAAATCATATCAAATCTGGTTGCTTTCTGTGAAAACATCATCCATTTCTGAGAAGGTTTCTGTAGATTGGATGGACTTTGGATGTTGTCAGCGCTACCCTCCAGTAAACGAACAGTTTGCTAGTGAAAATGGCCATAGAAATAGCTTTGAGACTTACAAAGTAGCTAGGGGAGCTTATGTTCAAATATTTTTTTAATGATTTTTTTTTATGATTTTAATACAATGAATTTTATGATTGGGATGTTTCTGTTTTTTCATTTATGTTTTTTTTTTTTTTATGATTGAACTTACGATGAAATTTATGATTTCTGGAGCGCTTAGGCCCGGGTCCCGGAATCATAAAAAATCATATCATTTTCATTAAAAAAAAATCATTAAAAAACATAAAAACTCATAAAATTTTCATTTTTTATGTTTTTTTTGTGGTTTTGAAAATTTAAAAAAAAACATAAAAAAAAACTCATTAAAAAAAAAAAAAACAAAAAAACAAAAAAAAACATAAAAAATCAAGAACACATCATAAAATTTATAGTTATTTCATGAAAATTGTATGATTTTTTTAAATGAAATTGGTATGATATTTTTACGATTTCGGGAATCGGGCCCTCTCGGGCCCAAGTACTCCAGAAATCATAAATTTCATCATTAAAAAACATAAATTCCATCACAAAAAAACATTTAAAAAAAACATATCTGAAAAAATCCGATTCTTTTTCACTAAAAAAATCATTAAAAAAAATCATAAATAAACATATTTATATAATGCTTGGCGTAGCTAACTTTCAAAGTCTCAAAAATAGCTGGGATTTTCCCATAAAAAATGGTGATTGTCCATAGCGAACTGTTAGTTTACCAGAGGGTAAATCAGCCTGTATCTGCAAGATGGGTAAGGCAAACCTTTGGAGAATACAACAGTCTGATGGGCCTGAGAGGCAAGGCTGATCAAGAGCTTTCACTGGTTTTAGGGGGCTGCTACTCAAACATGAGTAAAACTTTGGTCCTGTTGGTGAAAGGGGATGGCTGATTAAGACTATATATCATTCGGGAAACGCCACATGTAAACCTCTCAAATCACCTGTCACTTGTTCCGCAGTAGTAAATATCATATAGCTTCTTGGGCCAACATTGGGGTCTTTGGGTACTCAATTATGGGCTTTGACACGCAACATGGATATCCCCACCACGGGACCAAAACCAAGCAGGACCTATGCAATGGCAAAGCACCAAAACCATTTAAACATTGTTGAACAAGTCCACAGCTGCGTGGACTATTACCCTCTGGTAGTTTCGTTACACAGCCATGGGAAATGCTCCATTTATAGATGATGAAATGATGATTACCTGTCAAGCATTGTGATTTTCCATTTCAATCTGCACGAAATCACTCGAGGGTAGACTTCCAAGTGACCAACATTTACCCGTTCGTTTTAAGGAAGGCATTTGTTGTTGCCATCAAGTGACTGTCATGAACAACGATCCGTGCAGGCTCTTGTCACCTGCGGCAGATTGGCAGATCCCAGCCTTTTCCGTAACTGGCACCTTTGAGAGTTGATTGAACCTGGGAACTCTCAATCTTTACCAGAAAAAAAAACACAACATTAAACAAAAAACATCTATAAGATTCTATAAGTATGTTTGTGTGGGGTTGTTTTGTTTTTGTTCTTTTGGAATGAGCATGATGCTCCAAGTGATGGTCAGTCACTATGAATGGAGAACCTTCTACTTGCTGGAAGCTGCATGGACATATTCTCAGCGATGAAGTTCCACGAATTAAAACAAGGAGATGATGATCCCAGCTAAGCCCCAGATAGCTCCAGAAGGTGGTGTTCCATTTGTGGTAGATATATCTATATTTTTCATGGGGCTGGGGGGCCCACCGTGGTACAAATGGAAGTGCAACTAAACACACCGGTAATCAAACATGGCAATTTGACATCCCCGATAACCGATCAATGGAGGTTTCTAGCTGGAAACATCATCTACTCAATGAAACAATGTGTAATTGTCCATTTCAAAGATGGAATTCAGAAAGGAAACAGGCCAAATCTGTTTGTAGATGACCCACCACTTGAACATAGGGATGTCCCAGCCCCAGCTACCGAGATTCGTAACCAAAGGTTTTGTCAACGTCTCCCTGGTCCCTGGGCCGCCATGGAATGCACCTAGTTTCCCCGACATTTGGGCAAAGATTCCTGGCAGGCGCGGAAAAAAATGTCTACAAACTGTGGTATCAAGCTCTGCCAACCAGGCCAACCAATAGAAAAAAGGAACACCACTGAATCAACAAAAAGGCATGGGTCAAACTAGAGTTGCCCTCTGGTAATTTAACGTAGTTTGAAAACCATCAGCTTTAATAGGTAAAACATCTGAACATGAGCCATGTTCAACAGCTATGTTAAATTACCAGAGGGGATGTCTTCAAGCCCAGTCAAACAGGTCAGCTGTGCGGAAACAAAACAAGGAATACCCTTCTTCACCATGTTGTTGCAACTTCTCTTTCACCTCGTTGGCCGCTGCTGGATGAGCCGACTGACATGAAGAGTTGCTGAGGGTTGGATTTCTCCAAGCTAGCAGCTTGGGTCATAAGATCGGGGGCACAAGTGGGTATAGCTCAACAAAACGACTATGGATGGAACGAATAAGTTACGGATCAAGGGCATGGATCATCGTCTTTAGAGATGTATGGATCAAGAGTATGGATCGGGGTTATGCATCGCCCCTTAGCTGGTTTTGAGTTGCGGACATTGTTTTGGTGATCAAAAATTGTTATAGCCAGCACGCATTGAGATTTAAGCGATAAGCAAGCAATGATGGAGCTCGAAAAAACACAGGGATTTAAGCATATCTAACCAGGAATTGATCAGCTATCAGTGGGGTCAAGCAATCCAATACATGTATATATATATATATATATACATATATACAAATGTTGGCATCAAGACACGGAGTCTCAACCTTGAACCTCCCGACATATAACCACAAAGTTCGCGAGAAACGACTCATGTAAAACGCTAGATGCCTATGCTGCATGGTATATCATGAATCGCAAACACTATGTAAGGGAAGGTAAAGGCCATCCAAACCGTCATGATTCGTGGTTACACGTGGGGTAATTTCACATAAGGGTTTCCGCATGAATCTATGCCCGGGCACGTCAAGCA
>BGPT01000100.1:161736-184917 GCA_003297045.1 Symbiodinium sp. clade C Y103
TGGTTGTTGGTTGTTGGTTGTTGGTTGTTGGTTGTTGGTTGTTGGTTGTTGGTTGTTGGTTGTTGGTTGTTGTTGGTTGTTGTTGGTTGTTGTTGGTTGGTTGTTGTTGTTGTTGTTGTTGTTGTTGTTGTTGCTGTTGCGACGCATATTATGCATGTGTGTATAGAAATGTATATTTCGCATGTGTATAATATGTAATTACATGGAAAAAAACATGTTGGTCTTGGATTTGCTTAAGATGGCCGAACGAAGTGAGAACCTCCCAGTAGTTTTCTCAAATAGGGGATTGACTTCAACGGGGAAATAAACACTCACCTTCAGCACATCCGAGTGGGTACCAAGGTATTACTGTAAGTGTGATTCCACAGCCGTACTTGGTTCTGTGATAACTATGTGATCCTACTTGTATTGTGGTGGCTATTTATACAGGACCAGTACGACTCTTCTTTTCATCATTCCCTCGTGAAGCGACAATGATGTTCGGTACTTCTCTGATTGTTGTCTTGGAAACAACACATCGAAGATTCCTTACACAAATCCAATCCCCCGTTCATATCAAAAACTCCTCAGAAACCAGGATTTAATAATTATGGCATTTAGACATATTTGGGACCATACAATGGAGGTGTTTAATATTATCGAATGGACTTCTACATCGTCCACACGTGGCAGATTGGGAAATTGGAAATAGGAATTGACCTCAGCAAGTTCAGCACTGCTCCGAACTGTTGGGGTTAGTGACAGTTGCTACTGCCATCCAATTCCATTGTCAAGATAGATGCAATACATTTGGAAGAACCCATGAAATCGCCAACCCTATTGGCTAGAATCCAATGGTGCTTCAGTGCTTGGGTCATTTCAATCCCCAGTCTTCTCCCGACCGGACGATCAACGCCTGCAGAAACTGGCTGAATTGGAAGTCCACGCAGAGAGAATCGATGATCAACCTTGGTTCTAATGGGGATCTTTTACAATGAGGTGATATACAATAGGATATAGCCCATCAACAATGGGGACTAAGCTATCAACCATGGTCCCCATTTTTTTTCATTTCTCATGTTTTCCCCGAAAAAATGAAGAAAGATGAAATTGATGCAACATATTGAACTACAGGTTATAACCTACAAATAGCTATGACTGTGGGGCACAATCTTGCAGGGGGGATCCTCTGGTCATGGAAAACTTGGGGCTCAAACTGGTCAAACCTGCAACTTTTTCCACTACCTCTGGGATGGCAATTTGGTTTTTCCCAACCGCCTGGGAAAACTACGAAGAACATAGATCGGTATGGTCTGGTGCGCTCCAGTGAAGACTATGTCACGTCAAGTACACCGCTTAAATTGAACATGAAACCATCTTTTTGGGTGGGCTTGGAAGATGATTTTTCCTGTTGATCACGGCCATTTTGGGGTTCCAAATTTATGGGGTCTCAGCCAATTTTGGGGACAAACATGGACAAACCATGTTGGTGGTCCCCAGAGACCATTGATAGCACCCAAAAGGACCGTCCTGAAGGTTGGTTGGGTATCAACTGCGGGATTTGAAGCAAACAATTGGATACCTGGAGAAGGGGAACAAACACATATTCATATACAGTGCTATGTCAATGTCTAAGTGATTGTATCTACAATATTTAATATAACTGCTATGTTATCAAATATGATCAAAAAATAAAAAACACATCTGCAGTTTGTTCTGGCATATTCTGGCCATCTCCCGTGTGGTCACTGTGTTGCACAGGATCACTTTCAGTGTGAAGCACCAAGCAGCACTTCACTTATGGGTTCTATCCTATTTGTTTGATTGCTTCAAGCCCCATTATTGGTCACTGTACACTACTAATCCATATTTTTCATCGGCCGACCCTGAAACTGCAGGTATTGATATACCATAAATAAGTCTTCCGATCTGCGCACACCACTCCATGTTTTTTTTGCGCAGATGACCCCATGAAAGATTGGATGAACACCTCATCTGTTGGGTTGCCGTTGGGAAAGCCCATCGCATCATCACCTGCCATCTTCGCCGAGCTACGATTTGTACTTGGCGGACAGGCGGTTGAAGGATGGTACCTCCAAGTTGTCCAACAACCAGATGCTGGGCCTATGGGGGCATCTGGGAACCATCAGATATTGACTTCATCATACTTCATCCCGGAAGGCCCAAGGCTCAAGGAAGAACATGTTTCTCGAAAAAAGTGGATTCACAAACCAATCAAGGGGAACTGTTGCCAACCAATACAGTGGATATCCGAGATGATTTCCGAGAAATTGGCGCTGGATCAGGGGAAGAAACACGGCTGAAAGCAGTGCTCAACACCCCTCCAGAATGCCAGGAAAAATATGCACCCCTCAAACTTATGTGGTTTTATGTGGTTTTATAATGGTTTTCAAACATCGTATTCCCTATCAAATCGCAATATAACAGTGAGATAAATCCCTATCGATCCACATCGGTCCCCTTATTTTTGAACATTCACTGGATTGGTTTAAGGGAACATTTACAGGAAACCTCTATATTTGATGGGGAAAACCATGGTTTCCGGTTAAGATTTTCCCTTTAACCAATCTAGTGAAACATCCCCTCACAAGACAGGAAAAAACAGGGGCACGATCTCAGGAGTCTCCTCCAAAATACTGGCCAAAGCGACCTCAATCTGTCAGATCTCAGAAGGATCAGCCATAAAATCACCAACCCTTCGCGGTTTCTTGGTGTAGTAACCCCCAAAAAAATGCCAAAAAGTTAAGGATAACTTGGAAATGATGTGGAAATCATCTATTATCTAGACATGATTGAACTACAATCCTGGTTTCACACGTTTTCAGAATCTTTTTGGCTTACTATATTGCAAATATACTGGAACAACCACACTTCCAATTTTGATTTACACATCATGATGATTTAGCGAAATAGATGTTACAGCTGTCTGGCGATTGGGCCATGCACCTGAACAAGTGTCCTTGTTTCAGTTGGCTCCCCTTACAGTAGGGAGATGGAATATGGAGAAATGTCGGACATACCAGTATCATCTGTCTGCTGGTTTCAACCAATCTGGTAAAATACTGCCAACAAGCCGGAGTGTTGTCAAAAATGGGCATGAACATGCATGAACATCGAAACACGGTTGACAGCACCATCGACAAGTCGCGTCGTGCAACTCGGGCGAATTGGCATACTTGGGAGCCACTTCCTTGCAACTGACGCTCTGCAGGTGTGGGTGATGTCAAAACAAATTCAATGGATTGGCTACTTTAGGATCGTAAGCCACTTGAGGGAGCTTCATTTGGACCCAGACGAATACAAGCTGAAAAGACACAGCGTTTTTGACAGGTTGGTAGTGGCCACTTGTGAATGAGCCGAATCCGAATCTGTGGATGTTCTTCAATGTTGGGGATGTTCAGATGGGATGTTCCCAGATGTTTGCTAAGAAATGGAGTTGAAGAGAATTCTATGAACTTCTATGAAATGTTCCCAGACGTTTTCTAAGAACATGTTCTTCCCAGATCTGGGTATGGCTCAAAATTATTGACCCTATAGTTGGTTGGTTTATGTTAATTTACCATTAAAAATGGAGCCATTTTTCGTACCATAATTTTGAACCATAGCCATCTTTCCAAATTCTCATGGCTGATGTGGCCCAGCGCTCCTCACGGAACTGGTTGATCTTCCCCAGGGCGTGGATTGCCATGAAGACCATCCTGGGATGCTGCTCTGTTAGGCCCCAAAACGATAGCGAAGTCGGTTTATGACTCCAATATACTCCAAGAACCATGGTTTTTCTGAATGTTTATGCAACATCTTAGAACTATACTGAGGCTTTATAAACCCATATGTATATAGCTGGAAACATGTTTTATAACATGTTTTAACATGGTTAGGGTTTATACACCAAGCCACGAATCACCAGGGTCATCCCAGCAAGCTTCAGTTTGGCTATTTCACGTCAAGTTTGGTGGGATATATGGATGTTTTTCCTCCAAAATAGCCATGGAAAATAGCTAATTTTGGAGGATTTTCCCATTAAAGCCTCCATTTAGTTCGGGGATTTTCCATGGCTATGTTAGTCATAACCAGAGGGTAATCGTACTATAGCTGTGCACCCATCGCCTTTGAACTACATCTATCCTTTTTTGCGTGGTGTCTACGGAATATTGAGCTATAGCTTGCCTCGGTGGGCCCCCTAGTGATGTTGGTTTAGAACCCCATGAAGTAGTATGATATATGATGATATATGTACCATAGATCCTTGTTGCCTTACTTCTTAACTAACTTGGCTAATTGGAAACTATTGGAAATAGACTAATAAATGCTAGAAGGTCATAGCTATAGAATTACACTCCAGAGATAAATGGGCGATACTGTATGCTATACTCCAGCTATTTCCATGATTCTTACAGCACCGACACAAACAGCATCCAGCATTCAGCCAGGAGGCGTTGAGTCCAGAACCTCCTCGAACTGCAGCCGCAGATGTTCCGACATCCAGTCCTGACACCGAGCCGGAGCAATGGATGGTGTTCACCTGATTTCTTGGGTCATTCTGAGTCCATGTGAAAAAAACGTTGAAAAACTGACCAAACCCTGTTCAATCTGTTCATTTCAAGTATTCCTAGAAAAAAAACAAAGATGTTCAAACACGTGTTCTGAGTTTAAGAAATTGAACCATGGAACCATGGAAACACATATTATGTGAACACACACACACATATATCTAATTTGAATTAAGGCCATTTGGGGATGATTCCCTATACTAACCATATATTCCAGTGAGGTCACAGTGAGGTCGTTATAATTTACCTATATATATATAAAGGTGAACCATCCAAACATATGGGGAAAACCCATTCTATGCGTTTTCCCCGTCTTCCCCTAAATTTTCAGGCAAACCCAGTTAAGCCAATCACTCAATCCTATGATGTGTTCCTAATAAACATGATATAAACATCTGCATTTTCTCTGGTCCCAGTCATATGGATCCGGACGTATGGAACGAAGGAGTTACATGGAGTTACACAAATGGTCTCAAATGAATTCAATCTCTTCAAAAGGGTATGGATCGAGGGTATGGATCGGGGGTATAGATCGGGGGTATGGATCAGGGGTATGGATCGCCTGTGGGTCCGGGGTATGGATCGGGACCTTACATTTTGAGCTGCAGCCAATATGCGGTTTCATACCCTACCAAAAAAAAACTTGGTAAACATTGGTAGACCTTTAAAATCAAGTTATTTATTTGACACATATTGGTAAACCTATTTGTTTTTTTGTTACCTTAAGCGCTCGACCCCGAAAAAACGCTCCGCCTCCGCGCCGCAAAAGCCCGTCCTGGATCCAGGCCCAACTCTGCTTGGACAGGACGTCATTCTGATCCTGTTCCCGGGTGAAGGCATCGTGCTGATCCTGGCCGTGGTGAACCCGGTGACAGCACAGAAAGAATTTCAACCGAAGATTGAGAGGAAAAGGATTGGGAAAAACACATGGTGCCCAAATTGGAGAATTACAAAGAATGATCTGATTTCACCAGGAAAAAAATCTTGGAGTTGATATATCTGCAAAATCAAAAGAGAATAGTGCAAAGCTAGAGAATAGCCCATCTTCAAGGTCATTGGTAGCTCATTGCTCAGCCATGCCAATCGATCTCACAACAATATCCATCATTCCATGGACCACTCATCTTGACTCGACTATAGTTTTTTTTCTAAGATACACACTCCTTGAAATCGCAAAGGATCGCAGTTCAGCACCAGTTCTCTATTGAAATTTTCCCTCTGCTCGATTCACTTATAAAAAGTGTCGGATTTCTCCATTGAATTCTTTCCTGTATTTGGTTCCCAGGTCGCCGCACATTGACCAGCCAGTAGACCGACAGCAGGGCGCCATAGGTCTGTGGCAGTGACGCGCAGCCCCGAATGTTCACTATAGGAAGGGCCCCGAAAATGGCCAAGTTGCTTGAGTTTGGTGCAAATAGGCGAACTAGTGGGTTGATTGCGAACACATCTATTATACTTAGATGGGGTTACAAACCCACTCATAAGTGGAGGCCCCTTTGAGCACAATATATCCGTGTCTGAATTTTCATTAAAACAAAACAGTTGTATGCCTGCCAGAGCTAGTTTGGGATGGATTGAGGTTCAATCTTGTGGCTTGAGAACACCACCCTGCGCAAAACTGATCCAGTGTGTTCGTGGATCCTTCCAAGCTAGTCACAGTGACTGTGGTGAAAATCAGCATGCGTAGCTCACCACGGACCCCTCGTTTTCCCGAAACAGTATAAAGCTAAGCCAACATATGACCAACATCAAATCATCCAACCTACCTCGTGATCCCGGGACAAAAACTGACTTTTAAACAACAAAAACCCTCCGTCTTTGGATGAGTTTTTAATACCCTCAGCTTCCAGTTACCTGTCAGATACGCAACCAACCCCAAAATGAGGTAATTCAGCCAACAGTTACCTTAATTACCCATAGCTCACTAGAATGCTGTAGAGAGACCATGTGTTCCATCTTCCCGCTGAATATAACACTTCACTAACCTGAAAATAGCTGAAACACACCAGCTAGGGGAGATGATGTCCATTACTAACTAAACATAATGCCAGTGACTGAAAACAATGAGGTCATGATCAAATTCATCCAGATAAAATATAAACAATCCAAAGTTAGGCTATGAATCCTAGTTATCCATTAACCGCAGATATAATCATGTGTATATATACATGTATACACAATTGACTATGGATACATTAAGTTAAGTTCCATTAATTAAGTTCATATTGAATTATCTATATACCCATTCTATCCCCATTCTATAGCCGTGCCATGGCCCCAGTGGCCCCAACCTGGTCGTGCTGCTTGGCGTGGGAACTACCGAAGTAAGCCAACTCTGGGAAGGATTTTGGCAGCATCGTCTGAGGCGTGCAAACTTGGCAGATGCGGATAAACATAATGTTTGCCAGACCAATGGTATACATGGTATATAAGTATATATAAGTACATGTATGTGTGTATATATATAGTTTAATATAGCTATATACAATATATAGTAGTTTTATATGTGTAGAGAAAAATAGATATGAATCATGCCACACAGTATGTATATATGAGTAGGGATCACCACACCCACGCTCGCCCCAGCGAGATGGTGCCTATTTATACATATATATATATATAATCATATACATATAATTATATATATATATACACATGTATGAATTAGTTTCATTTACATCATTTACAGTATTTTACAGTACTTTCTATATTTCTGTGATATCAACCCAGGGTTAATGATCCCCTGGCCGGCTTAATCGAAGGGGAAACCAATAGGCCATATGACGCCCTACATCTGTATTTGTCAAGGATGCCCACTCAGCCGTGTTCTCTACTGTATTAGTATGTATTAGTCATGATTTACATGGACCGTGATGTTCGGAAGCCGTGTGCCGGACTTAGCAATGCTAGGATTTCAGTTAGCTTTATTCCTTTGGACCAGCCCACACCTAACAATGCAATTGATCTCCCCAACTCAAATCATCTGCGAGCACCGGCAATAGAATGGAATTTTCTCATTTTGGACCTTTTGCACTTGGGACACTCAAAAGAACTCAAGAATCCCTTCTAAAACAAGCAAAACATGAAGCATTCTTGGGTCTTGCAGTTTATTCCCAAAGTTTTCTTTTCCTGAGAGTAACGATCCAAATTTGAAGGTAAGTTACTTTGCAAACCTAAAATCAAGCTCAGGTTTGCGCGTCCTGTCAAAATTTCTGGGATTACCCAACCCAGCAAAACATCGACAAAGGTGGTGCCCCAAAACGGTGATCGATAAATTGGTTGAATTCACTGCACTGTCGAGTTTCTGGTGATTGAGTAAATTTGCCCTAAAAGGGGTACGTTCACTGCACTGTTGGATTTATGGTGATTGAGTAAATCTACTTAAAAAAAGGCTAATCAACCAACAACAATCATCACAAGGTGAAGACCCCCAGTTCTGAGTTGCTCTATACGCCCCTTTTGACCGTTCACCCATAAACTCACCTCGGGGCCCATGGTCCACGTTTGAAGCCACAACGGTTTCACGTTCAAGAAATCCCATGACCTCCACTAGCAAAAACTGAAGATTCTACAGACATTCCATAGAAAATCCAAAGAAGAAAAAGATAAAAATAACAATGCCATATGGATTCCTATGTTTCTGGATGTATATATATATATATATCATAGGGGATTTTTAATTACGTCCCCACCTCAAAAAATCCCCATAGAAATCTCCACAGCGTTCTTCGGCCATCTCCACGACTACTCCAAAGTTGGGGCGATCCCATTGCTCTGCCACAGAGGCCGAGAGAATCTCGTTCGACAGAAATTGCCCGGCAAAGATGTTGTTCATACATATGACATTTAAACATGTCAGAAGCACGCGCCCTGTGATTGGAGTGCCGCATTGAGGGCCGATTGGTTCATCCAATGCACCACTGCATAGATCAGGGTGAAGAAAAAAAAGGTGCAAAGTGTCTTCAATGTGGCAATGATGACCATTGATATGTACAATATATGAACACAAAATGCTTTATTGATACATATATATATATATATACATATATATATATACATATATATATATATATACTATATATATATATACATATAGGTAGGTTTTTTAATATCTATCACCCACCACCAGTGGGGCTGCACCTTGAACCTCTTCTCGCCGATGCCATTCATCACATTCTGTGCCAAGGTGCGACCTTGGAGATGCACGGCGCGTGTGGCGCGGAAACTGGGGAAGCTGAAGGACTGTGGCAGCTCTGGGGGGGATCTATCCGTCTATCAATCTATCAATCCATCTATCTAGCTTTATCTATCTCTATCTCTATCCTATCTATCCACCTATCCACCTAATTATCCATGTACATCGATCCGTGGGGTGTTTCTGTGACATGACTCGATCTACCTACCGAAAGGCGATGCGAACACAACAGAAAATGAGGGAAACAGAGCAACTCCTTCACCAAATCCGGTCTGGAAAATCGAGCAATATGAGTGTGTCTGAAACTTGGGGATAACCGCATATGTTCTGTTTTTATTGGGGACATGATTACACACACCAGCTGATCCTTGGGAACAATGTGCCCCAATTTCCAGACAAAAGGCATATAAATCCATACCATGCAGCACATTCCAAGCTATGCCCATCTAATAGTTGGGTTTTACATGCAATAAGAAATGAGACATCCAAGATATCTAAGATATCCTCATGCACAGCAGTACTAAATGGTGCGTTTAAATGGCACATGTTACACTTTCAGAAACCCAACCGGTCCAGCTCTTGGGGCATCTAACCTGGGCCCCTCTTGGCAAAACCGAAAACATCCAGGGTAAACATATGAAACTGAGGAATATTAGGAATGGTTACCCTCTGGTCAACTAACATAGCTATGGAAAATCACCATTTTTCATGGGAAAATCCACTATCAATGGCCATTTTCAATAGCTATGTTAGTTTACCAGAGGGTAATGATAGTTGATGACGGTTCATGATGGTAAATGATGGTTGATAAAAAAATGATGGTCAACGATTGTTTAATGATGCTTTGCGTGTATTTGCCAAGCACTTGGGTTGATATCCATATATATCTTGCATTGTCTTCTTCTTTGTGGGACATACTTAGAAATGCAGTTCCAATTTATAAGTTGATATATAACCAAAGTATATAGTATAGAGAACCCTCCCAACTTTTGGGGTTATTTCACCATGGTCATACCCTCAACTTCACCCCCAAGTACTTCACCAAGAATGGCGACCTTTTGACACGCAGGCGTGGTCCATCTATCCCCACGCCGTGGTCTTAGCACTATCGCAGCACGGCACGTGTTGGTTGATCTCGGAACGAGAAGGATGTATGGTCTGGTTGTAGGCTCCACTCCAAAAAACTACATGTCAGTGCACAACAAATGCATACGTTTTATACCGTTCTAGGGGTGTTCCACGTCTATATAAACGTTTACCAGAGAGTATGTATAACTTTGGGCTAATTACAGAATGTTATCCTCAGAGACTATATATTATTGGTGACACTTATATATATATATATATATACATCTATATACATATACATCTTAATATGTTGGCTAAGCTGTGATGATTCCCCCATGAAGTCCCACGAATTCACCACTTTGCCCATTAATGGACGGCTGAAGAAGCCCACGGTGAGTGCCTCGGGTGAACTAGAATAACTCGGCCTTGTGGTGGTCCTTAATATAGTTAGATGGGGTTATCAACCAACAAACACAAGTAGGAGGCATCACTTTAAAGTTTTATTTTGCTTTATTCTAGTTGTAACACACCATGAAACAGAAGTTATTCTAGTCAGCTACGAAGCAAATTGGCAAACAATCCTTTTTCAATGGTGGGGCACCAGCTTTTATACCCAGAGATCCATTCATTCCCCATGTGATTCATCCCATCCTCCAGATCAACCAGCGTCACCAATGGCAGCCCTTCAAAGCTCTGCACCGCTGCTGGAATTGGAACGGTCGATGCGACTTTCTTTTGGAAGGGCAACAGCTGTGTCTTTGCTCGAGGGGATGGTGGCTATCCCCAAAGATTCTCCCTATACATGTATAATGATGTATTATATACAGCTGACTATATACTGACTACATGAGGGATGAGGGTAAAACTTAGAAGATGCGGGATACTCAGAAAATACATGAAAATACCACATCTAGAAAGGTAAAACTCGCTGGCTTCGCATTTATAAACCATACACATGCTGTTTGAGTAGTAGGGATGAAAGACATGTCAGTACTTCATCAAGAAACATCAAAAAACCATCTATAGCAACCCCCAAAACAAATAGAAAAGCTGGAAACCTGGAACAATCTAAAATCTATACCATCCTGGAAAAACGTTTTTTTTTTTGAGGTCAGCCATATATTTGGAACTATGTATAAATATATATATATATACATAATGATCATATACACGTGAAAGCATAATTTGCGTAAGTTGCAACCAGCAACAGTTTCTTGATGAGGCTGAAGTACTCGTAGATGCAAATCTTGGATACCCTGCATTTCTTGTCTTCGGGCTGTTAGAGTTTCATATCTATATATATAATATACGTATATTATATATAACATATGTACTATATATTATACATAATACATGCCCATTGATAGCAAACAAAACACTAAACACATCATCCAAAGTTGTTTCAACCAGAGGTCTCCTGGCCAGTCGGCATCAGAGGCTCTTCCAAAAGGACTCCTCGCTGCAGGGAGTCTTCAAAATTCGGCTCAGAAATGCGGCGTTCGTCCTGCCGCTGTCTGTGTGTCTTACGGGTTGGGGGATGTAAGCGCTTCCTCCAAAGATGAAATACACCCCCTTTTCTGAGGGGCCAAAAATAGATCCAGTACTAAACCAGCGTTTTGTTGGGGTATTTAAATTTGTAAAATATTGTAAATTATTGTACAATATTATATTAGGAAATATTAGGTGAAAAGTCCATCTGGAAACTAGCTCATTCATACATTGCCATGGTCATTCAGTCCTCATATCTTTAAGATATTTGGGGCATGGCCATTCCTACGTGGGAGGGTATCGTGAGCCCAATGGCCCAGCAGATCACACCGTCGATGTCCCTTTCCACTGGCTGGTTGATCGGTAGCAGGTTTCCCCAATTGAACAATGGGTAGGGTTTGGTGGCAGCATGTCGGCGCCCCACCGCAACCGGATGCAAGTTGTGCCTGATACTCTCCTTAGAGCGGAGCAGTTGCCAAACAGTTTGCAGGGGAAGTTCCCACTGTTCATTTAGGATACCAGTAACAACAATGACAATGTCAATAGTGAAAAGCGTTGCAGGGCCGGTCTGGTATACAAGACAATCTTCAAGGTGGTGCCCTCAAACATTAGCTAACTTGGTTTATAGCTAGAATAACTAGGATAAAGAATCAAGCTTGTAGTAGCCTCTGGTAAATTAACAGTTCGACCCTGGCAGTCATTGGGTTTGGAAGATTTTCGCTTCCTCCAAAAATAGCGTTCTTCTCAGGGTCGAACTGTTAATCTACCAGAGGGTAACTATAGGGAACATGATCTTGTATCACCACTTCACCTTTGGCTGTAAATGGAGGTTTCACCACTCTACCAACCAGTAGGAAAAGGACATCTATGACCTGTACCAAATGGCTTAAGTTTCTGAGCTCAATGTTGGTCCCGGAGTTTTCTTTGAAACTATGCATTTCCTGATATTGGATGTACGTCTGATTAATCCCAACCTTGACATTATAGGGTGGATATGAACCCTGGATAAGTACTTGAATGGTTGGTCTAGAAACCTTGGATTGTTGATCTAAAATGGATTGGATGCATGGAAAAAATTCCCGATCCCTACATCTACTACCAGGCGAAACGGGAGCCCGGCAATCTGATGACACGGAAGACCAGTTCATGGCCATTGTAATAGGGAAAAAATCAACAACTGGATTTATGGGGTACCATCAGACTTTAGGGACCTGAAAACATCAGATTTCTTGAAGAATGATCAGAATATGATCAGTTGATGGGTTTCCGATTCATCAGCCACAACTCGACCCAGCTCGGGATCGCCAAGAACCGCTATCCACTCTGCACTACAGCGGAACCCCAATCCGTCCGAGGAGCCAAAGTCTGCGAGATGGTTCTCTGATTTTGTTTCAAGGGATGATCTTTGTAGAACCTCATGGGCCGGCAAAGAAGGTAGTACCAGGTAGGACGATCAAGATCCAACACATAGCTACATCAGGAGATATCAGGAGTAGAATACAACGTGAGTAAATAAGAACACACACACATACACATTTATAGTAATACGATGTATACACCAAACACATCCAAGAATTAAAACATCATCCAAAACATGTCGCATGTGTGTTGGGTGTTCATCCCTTGTTGTTTCGAACATCTTTTGTTTCATGGTCAAAAAAACACATCTCTGGGCAAACTATTGCATTTGGCAACCCTGAAAACTAATCATATCCCCTTCCCAACCACCCCAAATAGGTCTAGGTCTTCTATTGACGTTGCTCTGAGTTTGTCCAAGATCGATCCGATGTTTCACGGATTCACATCCCCAGTTTTGCTGAATCTTTCTTGGTCAGAGTGCCCTGAAACATATCCCACGTCTCGTTGATTCTCATGGTAAATTCCTGGATGTTTCCGAGACAAAAAGAGACACGTTCTATGTGATGCCCGGTTGGATTAAAATCACTACGGTATGGGAGTTTTTCTGAAATCAGGGTACCCCAGAATCCACTTGTTCATCATTTTCCCCATAAACATGCTAGGTATTCGGGGGTATAGCCAACTTTCAGCCACACGTAATAATATCCATCATTCATTTATTCATTGATTATATCCTGTTAATGTCAACCCTGGACTAATAAACCCCAAACGGCTGTTTGATTGGGGGGGTACCATTTAAGTACTAGGGGGATTGCACCCCCCTATTAATAAACCATGGTTTATTCATCAAGGGTTGACATGACATCCCCTCTTCGCTTCCCCCCCTGGTCGTGGTAAGCCACTGCTCCACTTCCGCCGCCCCTTCCGCGGTGCTGAAACCACGTGCAGACAGGCTGATCATCGCCTTGGGGGTCGAAAAAGGGGACATGTGACCTTGAGTGAGTTCAAATCTCTGGAGAAAGGGCCAAGCTCTTCAATTTAGTTTCAGGGATTTGCGTCCCGAATCTTGACTTGCACTCGGTTCCACTCAGTGTGTCAATAGAGAATTCTGACCCCGATTCAATGTTGAACCTCACTGCTTCATGGCCTTAAGCATGGCGCTCGCAGATTACAAACGCATGGATCATTTCTCAACTTTGCTATATGGGTCGGCATGTAGTCAAATGTATTCTTCAACGTGGTACATACGGTCAATCCTGCAATAATCCAATATAGTCGATCCAAACAATAATGAAGATCCACGAATAATCAATATGTGCAATGTTGCCATACAAACAGAATCATGTATATATCTATATCTATATCTAATTATATACATAATATGCATAATAAAATTCAATCACGAGCAAGATTGGCTTCCCAGTGATCCCGTTCTTTACATCTGGGCAAATCATACCATTCCTCAAAGCTGAACAAAGCCAAACTTTGTGGATGCGTTCCCTTAAGCATGATGCGTGATGAGGTTGGGTGCGTGCAATCGTTTGCACCAAAACATCACCGGGATCAGCAGCCCTTGATTCCTTTTTTCAAGAGACCATCCTCCCAAAAAGGAACGACTTACTCCCCAAAAGAAGTACCCGCAAAAACATGTCGATTTATGCACACCCAGATTTGGCAATGTAATAGAGAAACGTCCTCTGGTAAACCAAAAACTATGGAAAATCACCATTTCGAAGAGGTAAATCAATGCAAATTATCAATGGGCTATGATCCATAGTATCCATAGCCCTCTGGTAAACTAACATAACTATGGAAAATCACCACTTTTAATGGGAAAATCCACTATAAATGGCCATTTTCATTAGCAAACTGTTAGTTTACCAGAGGGTATATCCCATTCATCCCATTAAAATCCCTATAAAATCCCATTAACCAATGGTTTCCTATGGTTTTCCTACGGTTTTCCTATGGTTCTCTCATTGAGGCTAGTTCATAATGGAGACCATCTTCAGCAACTCCAGCAGATCCCCAGCTCCGAGTGGCGTCCATCAACGATGGGTTGGCGGATTTCAGCATGCTCCTCATGCCAGGCGATTCAATTCCAGGTTTCAAGTGCAAAAATCCATGGTTAAGAATGATTAATAATTGTTGATATTTGTTAAGAATGATGGTTATATAATGGATACTAAGAATGCTTAATGGAGTTAATAGCTAATAGTTAATAGTTAATAGCTAATAATTAATTAATAGCTGATTATCATTGGATTAGTTTAAGGGAAAATTGTAACCGGAAACCCATGGGATTTTCCCATCAAATATAGAGGTTTCCTGTAAATTTTCCCATTAACCAATCGAATGAGATTAATAATAGTTAATAATACTGTAATGATGATTGTTAACCATAGGAAAACCATAAGAAAACCATAGGAAACCATTGGTTAATAATCCATGGTTAAGTGAAAAAATCATAGTTGATAATTGTTAATAATGATGGTTATATACTGTAGTGGATATTAACAATGCTCAAACCATGTAGTTAATAGCTAATAATGGTTCATAATGGTGATTAATAAACAATGATTAAATATATTTAAATATGATTAATGGGAATTACCGCCGGTATCCGAAAATGGCTTATTGGAAAATCCACCATTTATGTAGATTATTTTCCCAGCTACAAAGTCCCATTTGTTTCAGGCATTTTCCTGCTAGCCACGTTTGATTATCGAAGGGTAAGTGGTTCAAGCAACACTACACCAAACTGTTTCACGTCGTCGCTGTGCCATGGCCACCAGAACCATACGCAAAGGAACCACAGGCACTATATTTGCTAGGCTGGGAAACAGGATCGCTATTGGGATTCCTACTTAACTGACTAACGGTGCTTGCCTATGCATCCCACGTACTAAGTGGGCACTAACATATAACCATATTGGACCCAGTTGTAGATGGATACAGCCAATATATTGGGATGTACCCTGGTGATACATTTCCGAACTACTTGGATTCTTCGCATGAAGCCTCAAGTATATTCGTGTATTGGGATTCCCAGCTTTTCGCTGTAGTAGTATATTCCCTATATGAATCAATGCATTTTTCCTGGGTCGCTCAACAATTAACCCACAACATTGTTAGTCGCTCTGATGAATCTATAGGTTGGTCTTCTTTTGTCTCTGGACACGATCGCCATCTTGGGGTCTTGCTGCATGAACCCCATGGAGCATCGGAAGAAATGATGAAACGTCAATCAGATGCATCATTCTCAAAACACATCTTGATTTTGAGTCCCTTTATCCTGGAATCCAGCTATTACCTTTTTGTTGACCGGGTACAGTGAGAGATGGGTGAAAAGATTGAAGAGAGGCTGACTTGGGTTCATCGCTGAAAGGTCTCAAAACTACCGGAATTGGCATGAATTGGGGGGGGGCAAGCTCGAAGATACAACACATTTGAATCGGAAAGGCTTAGACCTCTTCAGCTGCACCGGGCACCCACCACACCAATCACTTTCGCTATTGAGCACCAAAAATACCATGCCATTCCCTGCCACACTAATGAAACCCAGTGTTAGCCCAAGGAATCAAACAACAAACAAAAATAGTTGGATATTACCACAAACCCAACAGCTCGTGAAGTTATCAACGCACCAAGGTACACAATCTTATCAAAGTTCGATTTGTAGAATTCCCAGGTGAAAGTCGCCTCAGAACTCAGCAGCTGGCGGAACTGCAACAACTCTTCCTATACCCGAAAAATGCCCAACACATGGATGAGTTGTGCGTGACATAGTACGGATGTCTATGGTGGGATAATGTTCATTAATAGTTACCAATATTACCCCCAAATCATCCATTTTAGATTGGGATTTTCCATTATAAACCATCCATTTTTGGGTACCCCCATTTTAGGAAACCTCCATATCTATCTGTTTCTACTAATTTAGATATTATGTGTTTCTCTAATTGTTACTACTATCTGTCTCAAGTGATCCAAAGGAAAAAATGACACGTTTTGGCGAATTCTCACGGCGCTTGGATCCGGGTGTTGCGTTGACAAACATGACCATGACGTAGTTGTGAGGATGCCTTGTCCTGATGATATTTGCGATGAGATTGATTATATTTGTCATAACAATAGGAAAACCCTAGGAAAACCATAGGAAAATGATGATTTAATGGGATCTTAATGGGATGAATGGGATATACCCCCTGGTAAACTAACACTTTGCTATTGAAAATGGCCATTGAAATAGTGGATTTTCCCATGAAAAATGGTGATTTTCCATAGTTATGTTAGTTTACCAGAGGGTAACCATTTCTTCTATATTTGCTATTTGCCTCAGGTATTAAAAAAAAAAACATAGCTCTGGAAAAACAGATCATCTTTCACAGGAAAGCCACATGTTTCCATATTAGGGTGTTTCTTGAAATGGGGGATCCCCAAAACCATAGGTTTCAATACTAAAAAGGCTCCATGTTTGCATGATTGGGGGGGGTACCCCTATTTTAGGATACCTATGGATACCTCCATATCTCAATGGACCTTCCGAAACAAAAACACGACCGGAGCGTGTCTAGTGCTATACCCAGCGTCCGCTTCCTTGGAGGAGGACGCCACCGAGCCCAAGGGGTAGAAGAAGTCTTGGATTTTGATCTCGCCAGAGACCACCTGAGCCGGAGATAACGCTGATGCAGTGACCAGCTATGGCGATGTTTTCTTGATAAAAAAAACACTATAACATATATACTATATAATACTATACTTGTAATTTCTGGTTGATGGAAAACAACGACTAAGTATAGAATACTACAATGAAATAGCTAATATATAATCACTATACCTGCTACTTGCCTATTCTACCGAATTCAAACTCAGGAGTTGACTGTGGCTATGGGGTTCCACCCTGTGGCAATAGCTTCAGTACTGCACGATTTACAGATGGCTGCGGGTCAAAGGTCGTTAGTATCACCAGAACTTGGTCAATATTTGTATTAATCAGCAAATACTTGGGGTTTATTACTGGGTTTACCACATTCATCAACTTCTTTGAGGTTTTTATCAATAGATTTGGGGACTTCGTCATCAACATGAATACAAGTAGGAATTTGCCAAAACCGTCCGTTTTCTGACAGACCCCAACAGAAACTCACACGTTTAGTTCTGAAATGTTCCACACATGGCCAACATGTCCCGGCTTGCCGGGCCTCAAAACTCGACCCACACTCACGTGACGGTACATTTCCCATGGTCATCCAACACATATGGAGCCTTGTCATCCAACCATACAGATTCCCAATATTTGGGATTCTGCAAAACTAGGGTACCCAAAAAAAACCGCTGCTTTATCATGAATTTCTTCATGAAACATTGGGCCATGTTGGCACATACCCCCAACGGCCATCCCAATTTTGCCGCACTTTTGGGTCCAAACCCATCTTGGCCGAATAGAACTTATCATATTCTCACTATGAGCATGGGGTCCCCAAAGCCACATAGCACAGCCCAGCGGCCCATTCCAAGACATCCTTCTTCAAGGCCATGTCGGATGCACAGCCAATAGTCACCTTGGCACATTCTGCCAGGAACCACTCCCAATAGATCCAATAAAACATCCCATAAAATTCTAGTAGAATAGTTCACTTAAAATCCAAGAAAAAGGAGAACATAGGAATTCCATTCCAACAAAGATCCCATTCCAAAATACCATGAACATTTCATTTCCATTGATTTTATGATTTTTACCTGCGGTTTACCACTATCCCATTATTTTCCGATTGTTATCCTTTGATTATCCCATGATAAACCACATAAAACCACAGATGTAATAGCTCAAGCGACGTAGACATGTTTCCGCTCGATGTTGGTCTCTGCCTTCTCGTGCAACGCACGGAGCTCGCTGTATTCCTGGAGGTCGAGACCCAGTGAGGGCGCAAATGGGGCAGACATTGGGCTGTCACCAAAAGATGGTGATTTATCCAACAAACAATGGATGAGTTAACCATCAAGAATGATGAGTTAACCAGCAAAAAATGATGAGCTAACCAGCAAAAATGGTGAGTCAACCAGCAAAAATCTGATTTAACTAAGAACAAATGAGGGTTTCACCACCAAAAATGGTGATTTATTGGAAAATATTGGGATATTCATGGGTTTTTATGGGATATCTATCACCAACTATGGCAAAGTTGGTGCGTTCACAACGTGTTGAATTCGAGGGGATTCTTCCAGGGATTTTGCATACATTTGAGTACCACAGGGTATTCAAGTGTTGGAGATACCAAAGGATACGTACATATCAAGACTTCAAATGCAGAAACTGCAGGTTATTTTCAAACCAACCCCAGCCCTGGCTGATTGAAGTTGACCACGGGGTCCTTCTTGCCGCCGGCTTTCAGCACCATCTTGAACACAGGCCTTGGGCGCTGGACACGGCACCTTCGATGACCCTCATCTCAAGAGCCGGAGATCTTCCCATTTGTCTGTCTGATATGGGTGTTCTCAAAATTTCACTGCCCCAAAACCATCATTAAAAAAAACAGCATGACTTGATATGAATTGATACTGTAATTTGGGAGGAACCTATTTTAAGAAATCACAAAGAAGTAAGTGAATGGATCAAAAACCTAGTAAAAGCTCTTCTGCTCATACGCAAAGTACTGGCAGGTGGATATCCACTCAATGCTGGTATTACATGCTTTGACCCATCCGCAAATAGGTATAGCAACACCAACATAGGCACCAATGGCCAAAAGATGGTCATTGTTGATATGTTGAAATATTTTCCCATCCATTCTTGCAAATCAATCATTTTGACCTATTCCAATATCAACCAATGACTAAGACCATCCCAAACAAAGAAACGTATTCTGCTATATTTGTCCAACATTATCCAACTAGGGTTGCAACCATGACTGAGGTATGACTGACCAAAACTCCCCAGAACATTTGCAAGCCGGCTGAGATCATCATCCCATTTCTATGGTTGAACATGAAAATATGTGTTTTGAAATTTTTTGAAATAAAAAAACAACTTATGCGATCAGCACATAATGATTTAAGACAATGAAAAAACATTAAAACCGAGACTACCCTCCACCATTTATTAGTGGGAAAATCAACTATAAATGGTCATTTTCAATAGCTATGTTAGTTAGTTGACCAGAGGGTACTTCTCCAAAATTGCTGAAGTACACCCAACTATGGCACTTTGAGGCTCAACCCCTTTTCCTCCAAGATGCTCTTTAATATCATCCGGCAACACAGAGGAGTCACCTGCACAAAAGTTGCCGGGTCGCCAGGTCGAATGGATGGTGTTCACCAATTTGCCGTCTACGTCGTTTGGGTATTCGTCGAACTAGGTCAAAATTACCCTTCCAAACTGGATGACTTTAGTCACGGACCGAATCTCTTTAGTGCTGCAGTTATACCATCGAAAGTATATGGACCCCACAGTACCAGTCCAAAATACAGTCCCAGAAGTTGTTTTGAGCAGGAATACTAAACATGTGCACACATTACATTTGTTTCAAGTGCTGAACCTTGGCCGGATCAAGCATGTCTAAGACCAAAAATACAGTATCTTAATTTCAAAACATGGTGTACAAATGTCGTGATGGTCACTTCGTGAATGTCCCTCGCCTTCGAGTATCATTTGGCTGGGAAACTGTGATCTCCGTTTCTTGTTGGGAATATCGTCGGAATATGGACACATATTAATGGATACCAATAGCTCCCAGCAGCTCCATCCTAACCACTAGATAGTGCTGGTTTCCCACATTTTTTCACATGGTTTGATAGTTTCAAAATGTTTAAAACATGTCCTTTACCCTGGGTTTCCCGATGTTTTCCCAGGGTTTTCCCCATGTTTTCCACATGTCTTTTCCGTCGTCACTGCGCCATCCCTGGCCTGCCATGAAGCCCTCGAAACGTCGTTTGGCTTCGGCGATGGCATCCGGATCCTTGGACGGGCGATCGACGCCAACCGGCAAGGACGGACACTTGGATATCATCGGAAATTCTATCAAACATGGGGATTTGATACGATTGAATGGGATTTATTTGTGATTTATACAATGATTTCATCGGAATGAACTGGTTATAATATGTTATAAATTATAATTATATAGTGGATTACAGTGGGATATAGTGGCGACTTATACAATGGTGATTGAATGAGATATGGGATGTCACGGTGATTTTTGAGGATGAAAACCACCAAAATGGTGGTTAAAACTCATGGAAATCATGGATGGAACCATCAACAATCGGTGCCCTAAAGCAGTGATCGCTCAGTTTAGTGGATTTCAGTAGGACAACATCTACCTGGGTTTATTGTGGCTATACTTGAGAAGGGGAACACGAAAGGTAGGTAATCAAGAAGGGGAAAAGAATGGAGGGCGGCCGAAAGAAAAAATACTGATGAGGAAACCCCAAACAGCAGCATTGCAGGTGCAGAAAGGCGTCTCCATGCAAAAGTGTCTAGGCGCAAAAACCTCTTTGTGCAAAAAAATCAAAATGAAAAAAAAAATGTGTGTAAAAGTTGGCCTGTGTAAGTGTAACACTTTCTCTGTCTAAAAGCATCTGGGTGCAAAAGAAACCGCGTGTAAAAAAAGGTCTCGGTGCAAAAGGTTCTCTGATGTAAAAACTCCACGTCTTTTCAAGATGCTGTGTGCACAGTGGTTTTGGGCGCGTGCGTGAAAACTTCTGTGCGAAAAAGTCTCAGTGTGTAAGGGCGTCTGTGTGTAAGAGCCTGTCTGCGCAAAAGCCTCTCTGTATAAAAACTTCTGTGGGTAAAAGCAATTCATGTTGGGTCGCCAAATCAGCGGGGACAAAGGTGTGCAGGGATACGGGGTGGAATTGCTGGAGCCAAAGTAGGGACGCCGCATCTACAACAGGTTGGACTGTTGCGTCGAATCTGTTTTTGCCTCGTTTGTAGAGATGCAACGCCTGCTATGACTAATTCATTTTCTTGGCATAGGTTCATGTTTGTTTTGCCGTCCTCACCCCCCTTCCGCACATCTCCTGCCTCATATGCTCTGTATCTTGTTAAAGTTGGGTTCATTCAACCATCATTGTTGGATTCTCAGTTCTGTGCTTGGCAATTACAAANCCGCACATCTCCTGCCTCATATGCTCTGTATCTTGTTAAAGTTGGGTTCATTCAACCATCATTGTTGGATTCTCAGTTCTGTGCTTGGCAATTACAAATCTCAAAAAACGCTATTATGAAACCAAGAATCAATGAAAGTGTTGATTTCCATAGTCATGGGGGGCTCAGCGGTAGGAGTGTTGTCGCACTAGTATATACTATTATATAATTTACAGAACCAATATTTTAAAAGTTGGGGTAACATTTTTGGTTTGCTTTTCTTGGCTGTTACTTCCATGACATATAGCACATTTTTTGGCGTGGCGTACCGAATCATTTTGGCGTACCGAATCAAAAGTAAAATCATTATGTTAAGTTGTTGCAACGATTGAGCATCACGTTTAATAAGGATGTAGCCAGGGTCGTTTGAGCATCATTTGAGCGTCGTTTGAGCCCATGTACCAGGTAAAAACATACATATGGCATATGTTTCTTTCAGCACGCGATCTTGCTTCGATATTGTTTGATTGATGCGCCTTTTCAATCCCTCTGCAGCCCACCCTGCGCCTGGCACTGAAATAGAGACCGGGAACGAGCTGAACTGCCTCAGCAGGTAACGACACGGACAAGAAATGGCAGGAGAAATGGCACAAACCCTTGACCGGTTGAGACATTTCTGCCCCAACACTTGCCGTATAGTTGTAATTTCCCATGAGAAGAATCAAGAATCACACAGCAAAATCCAAGACGAACTTAGACATCCATTCAGTTTACGCGGACTTCTGCAGCACCCCCAATGATTCTTACTCCACTGCTGCCCTTTCTTTTTCAGAACGGGCCCTCCTGGGGGGGGTGATTTTTGCTCTAAAAATGCTAAAAAATACTGGTAGTTACAGTGTTTTATGGGTGTAGGGGGCTTAAAACCGTTGTTTTAGAGCAAAAATCATTCCCCCTATGCATGCACAGTCTCAAAAAGGCTGGTATTTACAATATTCTATAATATAAGNGCAAAAATCATTCCCCCTATGCATGCACAGTCTCAAAAAGGCTGGTATTTACAATATTCTATAATATAAGGACCAGCACCAATAAGGGGGTATTTGAAACCATCACAGTTCCCACATGCATAGATGGCACCAAAGAATGTTTGCTCAAATGACAAGTCCATGGAGTCATACTGCACTTTCTTACAGAAACATAACCCTCNCCCTCTTTCAAAGGGATTGCAATATACATATACAGTATCATATATATATATATACATATGATAGGGTTCCTTGTAGTACATGAACTTAAACAATACTATGCCATAGTCTTTCATAAGGACTGCTGTGTGCCCTGGAGGCTACTTGCTCAAAGGAATGCCATACACTTTTGAAAGTAATTTTGTGCATACATGTATATTACTTAACATATCATATAGTAAATGCATT